>JAADVZ010000471.1:0-23730 GCA_023335925.1 Pythium phragmitis
AAAAAAAAAAAAAAAAAAAAAAAGAGTTGCGATTGGACCATGAGCCACTGTTGCTGGAGTGCAAACCCCAAGATGCGAAAGGCTGAGAACTTCAGCAGCTTTGTGAGCACAACGGTCAGAAGCACAAGCGAGAGCAGCTCGAGGCCCGCATAGATGAGCACGTTGTGAAGCGCGGCGGACAACTGGTCGTCCGTCATGGACTTTAGCTGCTGATAGTAGACGCGATTTGGGAGGCGAGACATGGCCGCAAGGTACACCGCTGAAAATGAACAAGCACACAATCAAGCATGAGACCGGAAGCAGTCAGTGGTGATGGTACGTACAGTAGATCAGTGCGACCATGACCTCGGTAAACTCGATAAGCATGTAGAACTCGACCATGTGGAGCACCTTGAGCACTAGTTGCAGATACTGTGCACGCAGATGGTCGCAATGTGAGAGTTGGGAAGCGTCCGTCCAGGGCACGGTCGACGACGGAGCGTTTGGGATGGGTATCGCGGTTGGCGTAGCTGGCACGACTCTCACAGGATGAATCAGACTTTGACGCGACAGCGTTCGTATGCAACGCACGTGCCTTGGGAGCGCGAGCTGTGGGAAGCGCTCCACGAGATACGGTCTCTCGATGAGAATCTTGGCCGCTTCTTGGTGCGGTTTGAGCTTGTTCGAAGCGACAATGAACCCGCTCTCCTTGCCATCCTGTTCCATCGCCTTGATTTCGGTTTCTACGAAGGCTGCTTGATTCAGGGGTTGCGTGGCTTCGTAGACACTCACGCAGCCTTGAAGAAAGTCCACGGTCATCGTCACGATGAGATTGGCGTTTGAGTTGGAGCCTTGAATAACACAAGAGAGAAAGAGCGAGTGGAAAACGTCGACGCTGAAGGTCACGACCACTGGCGCCAGGTCTTCGAGTCGGTATACCCCATGGCTTGACATGTTGCGAAATCCGAGCTTGATGAGCGGCAGCAATCCCGTGATGACTAGCTTTCCATTGGTGCTGGCGACGGTGAAGAGGTACTGAAGGCTGGGAAAATACATCTGCATCATCACGATGGCTGTAAAGTGCCACGCGTATCGTTGTATCCCCCGGCGCACATCTTCATTCTCGCGGAGCTGGCGCCTCCAAATGGTCCATACTGATAATGCCAAGATCCCGAACCACCATGGTGCTGCTGACTGCACCGCGAATGGCACAGGGTAGCCGATGATCCGGGCGTACAACCATACGATCGCACACGCGATGAACGCGAGTACAAGTGAGATAAGGCCGAGTTGTCGTGAGGAGATACGAAGCGGCTCTGTCGCGTGGTTGAGTTGACCTATGTTTGCGAGCGAGGCGATCAAACCGGAGATGAAAAGGCGTGTCCAGTACGCTAGTGTCTCGCCTTGCGCCGGCGGGTTGAGTGGGATCATATCAGTCAACAGCACGAGTAAGGCACACGGCACCGGTGTGAGAATTGCGATCGCCACTAACACGAAGAGACTCGTGGTCTGCGCGTACTGCACAAGCTGCTGGAGGCGTTGAACTGAGTACTGTCCTTGCAGTTCGACCTGTAGAGACACGTACACCTCACGCGCTTGTCTGAGCATCGACAGCGCCATCGATAAGAGATGTCCAGCGATGTGGACTGGGTGATCGCTGCGTTCGCTTGGTGGACGTGAAGGCCGCGACTTGCTGTGCATCCACATGATAAACTCTCGACGCCCGATTTAGAATCACCACAGTTCGCGATACAAATGCTACAAACGGTGTAGCGGTGACCCATGGCGATCTATTTTGTATCGTGAACGCGAATCTCACGCTGATGCCGCTCTCGTTGTGAGGAGACATTTTAGATACGGCCAGTGGCCGAATCCGGCCTGCTTCAAGGAATTGGGCGAAGCCACAGCGAGTATTCAGTATATTAACCGGACAACCTGTTTTTACAAAACTGAGTGGCAGATCTTTCCATCCAAACTCGTTACTGTACGCCCTATACGGTTAATTAATGTCCGCCTTTCACCCAATGATTCTCGTTTCAAGCCCCACTGCAGCTTGTCCAGCCTCGGCGCTAAATCAAATCAGGCAGCTCTGTGCAATTTGCTTATAAGCTTTCGTCCGTACTGCACAGCCTCCTTTGCAATTAGCATAGAGTACTGCGATTTGGTGGCAGACTTTAGTGTGCGACGAGATTGGCATCTGCGAAGCTATCTAATTGCGAACTCGTCATTTGTTTTCTTATCGCACATAGACTGGTCATGCTGTCGCATTTTTATGTCTTTCTAGACATAGCCAGTGCAATATCTGACACATATCGGCCAGAGTCAGGCCGCCATCTAAATTGGGTCGTCTGAAGGATTGCTTCTTCTTTGGCTTTTTCATTGGCCAGTACACTATCCAAGGACGACCCTCGAGTCTTCTGAGTGCCACCGCCCATTGCCCTGTTCTTGGGATGAAGGCGTTCCTTCCACCGTCGCCGCAGCGCTCGCAGCAGCGCCGCTCCGTTGCCATCACCACCAACAGCGCGTACTACTCGAGCAAAGCCGCGGTCCAGGCCGCGCTGTCCACGACCGCAGTGGCCAATGCCGTGCTTGCGCGATCCAGCAATGCGGGTGACTCGCTGCCTCTCTCAGTCTCGCAATCGTCAGCTGCCAAGCGCAGGCAGACGATTCGTCAGAGTCTCTCCAGCGCCAAGGGCTCCTGTCCGAGTCCACCTTCCGATACACCCACAAGTCCGACCAAACCGCCAGCGACCGCACCCCCGAATCCCTCATCGACAGCATTGCCGCCTGGAACCAGAGGAGACATCGAGGTGTTCCCACAGTGGATCCGCGAGCGCAAGGACTTCCAGGTCTTCTTCCCTCGGTACGCCGACCGCGTCGTCTCGGACGACGAGATCCTGCGACAGGGCGTACCCAAAGATCCCAGCGAGCGAAATATAGTGGAGCTCCAGTGTCTCGCGCGATGGATCATGAAGATCCCGTCCATGCAAACATCGTTGGACCTGAGCCAGGCCACTGAGATCGCCAAGCTCGCGCGGTACCAGCATTTCAAGCCTCGTGAGTTCGTCTTCCGCAAAGGAGATCGGGGCGACGCGTGCTACTTGGTGTTTGCTGGGGAAGTCAACGTGCTCATCAACGGCGAGAAGGTCGCGACTGTGGGCAAGAACACGGCGTTTGGCGACATCGCACTGCAGATTGAGAACGCCACGCGTGGTGCCGACTTGCAGGCGGCGTTCAATCCAAATGTCCCGTCATCAGGGGGCGTTGAGGTGCTCAAGATTCTCGCTGATGACTACCACAAGACGCTCGCGCGGTGCCAGTCGCGGCGCCGTAAGCACTTGATCTCGTGGCTCCATACTGAAGTGCCCATCTTCCGCGACTGCGTTGAGAGCAAACTGCACTTCTTTGAGCTCGTATCCATCGACGTGCCGCTCAAAAAGGGCGAGGTGCTCTACCAGCAGGGCGATTCTATAGGCGCGTTCTACGTCGTGCGCTCGGGACGCGTGCGACTTGAGGTCGATATTCAATACCAACACCGCCATCGCTGGCCACGCGGCATCCACGAGTGGGAAGAACAGGTCCGCTCGGTCAAGTCCCGCGTGGCATTCCATATTGAAGAGACTGGCGGCTTTTTCGGCTTTGAGATGTTTGCCGACGCGCAGCCACAGCGCGAGTACACCGTCATTGCCGAGTCCAACGACGTGGAGCTCGTCGCGCTGAACCGCGTGGACTGCTTCTCGCCGTACTTCTCCTTCACACAGCGTGCGACCGACAAGATTCTGGAAAAGCACGATAAGTTCCGTGACCTCGCGGCCCAGCAGGTCCACCACAAGCTCAAGGAATTTCACCGCTTGACGTCCCAGCAAAAGCGATCTCAAAAGCCGACGGAGCGGCTGCCACTGGTCGTCGCGCCCAAATTCAATCACTCGAGTGAGAGCCCGCAGTTCCAATTCCCACGCCTGCGCACGGCCACGTGGGACGCCGACAATGAGGTCGTACGTGCTCTGCAGCTCGCGTGCAAGTCGTAACGGTCCCAACCAGTAGTAAGGGACCAACAGGATGAGGAAAGTGCCTGGGTTGCGGGCGGTGAGGGTACGATGCGAACCGTGACTCGGTATTCGCAGCGCAAGTCGCTGCGAATCATTTTGCTCACAACGATTCCAACGTCGGGAGTATTACTACTATGGACTGATTCTGGGGGAATACTACTATTATACTATGGAGCGTCCAGCTGTCGGCCCGATTGCAGCATACAGACTGCAGTTAGAGCTTCCTGCACGCCTCCGCGGCAGTGTTATCCGACGAGGCAATTGTCCAGATATCTTGCATGGTGCACGGCAGACGTAGGCCGAGAACCGCACTTCGAGAGGCGGTGCCCATATCGGCGGTGTCGTCATTACAGAGCCGGAGAGCCGCAAGGAGACATACAATCGATATGTGCCGGTGCTGGAAGCTGTTTAAGATCTCGCAGGCTGGTCGAGACGGACGAGTAGTCACAGTGCAACCGGCTTCGGATCTATTTTGTTCGTGAGCGCGCCCCTTCTCCAGTGCCTGAGCAGTGGCTCCAATTGGGCGCCATTCTCACGAGGGACGAAAAGATCGCGTCTTCTCACGAAACGGCGCCGCGATCTTTTGTGGCTGTATCTCCTGCTCATTCAAGTTTTTTCTCAATCCAGATGAAGACCATGTTGCTTCTCTCTCCGCTCGTCGTAGGCCTCGTGGTCTCGCTCACATCGTCGGACGCCGCCACCTCCCAGTACTACACGTACTCGCTCCACACCGACAGCAGGTGTACTTCGGTGCCCAAGCAAATCGCCTACGTCCATCGTCCAGACCCCAGCACCGGCGCTTGCGCATCGTCCTGTATCGCTGATAATACCACAGGTCTCTTCCTTGCCTCGGCCTGCGTCGCCGACCCAAACGCTCGCTCCGTCTCCCTCTTCGGCTCGACGCCGTGGCTCCAATTCGAGATCTACAAGCCCAATACGGCGTGCACGGCCCTCGCGTCCGTGATCGCATACGCCGCCGAAGGTGCGTGCCTCACTGTGGACAACGGCAGCTCCAGCGTCCGTGCCTTTGTGTTTGCCAACAAATCGGCAGCGATTATGCGGTACGACGGCGCGGCGTGCAGCGGCTCGCCCACGAAAACCAACAAATTGGATTCGGACAAGCTCGGACGCGGGCGCTGTATTGACGGACTGCTGCTCGCGTCCACGGGCAACGCGACCGTCGAGTCGTCAATGGCGTCGAGCCACGCGCTGTCAGTGAAAGCCACCCCACCATCGGTCATGGGGGCGACGCTGCTGGGCGTGGCAGCGATGACTGTCAGGATGATAGAATTATAATTGGATTCGGCAATTGAATTTTGACAAGCCAAACAAAGATGTCGGTATCCAGTTTATCAGGCCCTTGGAAACCGTATATTCTTTCTGACTTTTGTCTCCGCTCGATTAGAAATAGAAGTGTGCACTGATTTGCATATCTAACGTTGCTATTAGGATCTCTGGCTGCGAAAGGCGGATTCCTGATCGTCTGAACCATTTGATCAGCGCCACACTTCGTCGTTCCGCTTTCTCTCTGGACACCCAGTCCCAGATCCTCTCTCTCGCTCTCATCACACCATGGCCAAGAAGAAGTCGAACGCTGCACGTGCTGCCCAGGCGCAGGCACCGGCACAGCCACAGGCGTCGCCACCGTCGGTCCCTTCGCCGTCCAAAGGCAAGCATGCCAACGGCAACGGCAGCACCGACAAGGCGTCGCTGCTGTCGGCCACGGCGTCGCCGTCGTCGGCGTCCAACTACAGCAACTATGGCGCGCTCACCGACGACGTGCGCTCGGCCCACGCCAACGGCGACGCCGAAAAGTCACGTCAACTTCACCAGCTCAAGATCGACATGGCCAAGCACGGCGGCCACGCCATGGAGAACCACATGACGGGCGGTGACTATATCAAGAGCGCCGTCTACGGTGGTCTCGACGGCATCATCACAACGTTTGCGACCGTCACGTCGGTCGCCGGCTCGGGGCTGCCGCACTCGGTCATTCTTATTATCGGTCTCGCGCATCTCGTGGCGGACGGTCTCTCCATGGGCCTCGGCGACATGCTCTCGAGCCAGGCCGAGGCCGACCTCGTCAAGCACGAGCGTGCACGGGAAACGTGGGAGTTTGAGAACTACCCCGAGGGCGAAATGGAAGAGATGATTGAGCTCTACGAAAAGAAGGGCATCTCGACCGACGACGCCAAGCTCGTGGTGCAGACGCTCGCCAAGTACAAGGAGGCGTTCATCGACATTATGATGGTCGAAGAGCTCAACCTCATGCCGACGGATGACGAAGACTCGCCGTTGAAGGGCGGCATCATCACGTTCCTGTCGTTTATGCTCTTTGGCGTGATCCCGCTGCTCTCGTACCTCGTCAACCTCATCCCCGGGCTCGGTATGAGTCCCGACACGACCTTCAACGCGTCCTGTGTGCTCACGGTCATTACGCTCTTCCTGCTGGGGGCCGTCAAGGGATCGTTTGTGGGCCAGCGGTGGTACTTGAGCGGCGGGTCCATGGCCGTGAACGGCTCGATCGCGGCGTTCTGTGGCTGGCTCATTGGGTACCTGCTCAAGCTCACGGGCATCCAGGATGTCGCTTAAGTAAGTATCCGTACCGTGCAGTTGGTTGCGGTAGTTTCGAGAATGCACGTTTAGTTTGCCTTTTTATGCGATAATGCACGTTCAGTTTGCTTTTTATTACGGTACTGGTACTTGGATTTAGACGCCCTCGACAAAGCCCGACACGGCTCGGAGCAGCTCGAGGCTCGTGACGCCAAAGTACAGGCTCGTCGCCACGATGATGCCAGCGACCATGACGACAATCGTGAGCACCATGGTGAGTGGGGCGATGGGCTTAAAGACGGCCATGATGGCCGAGTCGGCGTCAAAGAGAGGTGCACGCAGCGTCGAACTCAAGATCATAAAGTTGTGGAGGCAGCCATTGTGGCAGCTCACGCTCAAGATGCGGCCGTCGCTTGTCCACTGGAGATCTTCAAAGCTCAGCGCTGTTACTTGAGCAGCGGAGCTATCGACGGACGGATGGAGCGTACTGGTAGTACTGGCAGAAGCAGTGGACGGCTGGCCAGCGGTGGACGAGGCGGCGGGCGTTGTGCCACTGCCACTGGACGTCGTGGCCGCCTCCGGCTCGAGGTACTCGACGGCGATCTCTTTCCAGTCGCTCATGCGCACGACCTTGATGCAGTTGTCGCCGCACGTCGCGACCGTGCCGTTCTCTTCATTGAACGCGATCTCCCGCAGCGAGTGTTCGTGGAATTTCGCGCAGTACTGCTCTTGGCCAATCTCATTCAAATGGGTTGAAATGATGACGACGTAGCCGCTCGAGAAGCCCGCGATAATGTAGCCATTACCAAACCACTGGTAGTTGACAATGCTGCCGTACCGCGCCTGGAACGCGAGCTCGAGTGCATTCTCTCGCTCGTTCAGATCGTACAGGAGAATGGTGCGACCGCCCATGTTGACTGAGAGGATTGAGTCCTTGTCGTCCGTTTTCCCGCCAAACGTGATACACTGCGGCGACGCCTTGATCTTGACCTGGTCAAACGTGCGCCCATTCGGCAGGCAAATGGTGATTTGCCGATCTTCCGACCCAAACGCAAACTTGTTTTCCAGGTTCCAGTCACCGCACAGGATGCGGCGCTTGTGCTTGCTCGCGGCCTGCGATTTCTCGCCCGTCGCGTGGTCGTAGATGTACACGAGCCCGCGGTTCGTGCCCACGGCGAGCAGCTGTGACCCGGGGGACTTGGACCACTTGAGAAAGCTGATGTCTTTGCAGGGCAAATCCACGAGGCGGTGCTCGCGCAGTCGCCGCGGCTCCCACAGCACGAGCGACGCCGAATTAGCCTGCACGATCGCGAGCATCTCGCCGTTCTGGCTCCAGTCTAAGAGCGTGCATGGGCTGCATGATACGATGCGTGAGAAACAAGGGGGAAACTGGAGAGGGGGGGAGGAGCATCTCACCTCGGGGACGGCGGCACGATCTGGTCAATGAGTTTGCCGCGACGCGTAAAGATGTGGGCCACACGGGAGCTGCCAGTGGAAGCGACGTAGTTGCCGTGCGGATCCCATGCGTACTTGACGGGGCCCGCGCCGTGGTGGCGCGCGTCCACGGAAAAGACCATCAACATGATCCGTCGCGCAATTGTGGTGTTTTGAGGTCTTTAGTGACACTCCCGCTATCAAGTGACTGCCAGTTAGTCACTCAAACGAGGCTCGGACAATAATTAAAGTTCAAAACCAGAAATATATCTATTCGGCCTTCTTATCTCCACTCTCTTTCGCTTCCTCTTCGTCTTCGTCGTCGTCTTCATCGGCGTGCGACTGGCGCCACATCTTGACGGCCTCAAACTCGTTGTAGTGGCTCTTGCGCTTGGCCGCAAACTGCGGATCCTTTTGGAGCTTCTTGCCCTCAGCATCGCGCTCGGCAAAGCGCGTACCCGCCGGTGATGATGCCGCCGCCGCTGCGCCCTCATCGTCGCTGCTGTCCCACTCGCTCTTCTGCTGTTGCTTGGTCTCGACGTGAGCAAGCTTGACCTGCAGCTCGTTCCACTACAATGTGTATACGGATACGCGTAAATCAAACAATTTTCCGTTGGTTTCCAACGTTTAGAGAGAACGAACCTCGATGGGCGCCGCTTCTTCCTTGCCAGAAAGGCTACGCGCCGGTGAAGCCTCGCCATCTCCGCTGAACGTGTGGTAGGGAGTCTTGGGCTCGTCGATCTTCATGCGGGTGCCGCGCTCCTTGTCGTGGAGCGCGATGGTCTCTTCATCCCACGTAATGTGCAGACCATGGTCAGCTCCTTTCGTGTTGTTTTTTTCAGTGTTGGCGTTGGTTTCCTCAGTGTTGGCGTTGGTGTTGGCCGCCGCCGTTGGCTTCGTTGGCGTTGTCATTTTTGTTGGAAGTTCTTTTCGACAATCAAAAGCGAGTTTTGCGTGGCGATGTTGCCATCCAAACATACCGTGTTTTGGTATGAATCGTTGGCAATTCACTTTATCTTGAATTGACCAACGGCAATGAATTGATGTGTTGAAGTTATCACTTGAGGATAACCCGTTCGCTTTTAGTGGGTACACGTGGATCGCATCCTGCAAGAGCCTGGAGAAATTCGCGTGTGCATCACCAAGACACTGGAGGACATGATCGAGACGAACCGACTGGACGCCGCAGAGAATGCCACCGACTTTATCTCCCATTTATCTCACATACAGTGCGTCCACGACCAGTGGGCGTCACCGTCGGGCACGTACGCTGCGCTTGCCATGTCGCCTCGATGGGCCCGCGCAGATAAACTCGGTCGCTTTTGCCACGTCCAACTTCGAGTCAAACTGGAAATTGCAGGGCGGTCTGAACTCCAGTACGTCCTCTTGAAGTTGACTGGTCCAAACTGGTCCGACGGCAGACTGCGCAACGTGGCGTTGAAACACACGAGCGCACAGTACCACATGAGCTGGCTGTACGATCCCCTATTGGCATTGGACTGTTTATAGCTGTGTCCTCAGATACAAACAATAATCGGTAACCTACCATTACATCAAGATAAAAACCGGTGACATTTATTGGCTCATCCAGTGAAAGGCAAGACATGACTATGTCTTCACTGTTGCTGAGATATCATAAACCGATTTTGTTGGGCTGGGCGAGGCTCCCCGGGTTCAGAACCTCTTGTATCGTAGGCATGTGCGCGTATTATTAATACCTGGCGGGGTTCGTTAGTGTCGTCATGGGTCCGGGTTCGGACATTCTGGGATAGATGCTGGACACGTCTGGATTCTGGAGGGCGACCCGAGTCTGGGCTCTGGATACGTGATCCAGTTTGCGGAGCAGGAGACTCTGGATAATGAAGGACATTTGAGAGGCGTCCATAAAAAATGGTATGCACGCACTCCACCCAAACGGATCACACCATATTCACTAGGGATGACGTTAGTGTATCACAGGAACCTCTTTCATCCAGAACCCTCGCTCAGAATCCTCGAGAGGGAACTGTCGGCAACCAGGGCATGGTGCCGTGTTTAGACCCTTCCACCGTGCTCGTTTCTTGCGATGGGACTCCCATCATGGGAGGTGTCCACAAAGATACGCGTCGACACCCTTCACATGCGTCTAAACCTTCATTTTAGACCCCTAGCACATACTGAATCTAGTATCAACTTTGTGGACGATTTTTTGTTTTTGTTCCGGCGATTTTTGTTCTGGCATCTTTTGTGTTCCATGGCGACTCGACGTGCGTCATCTCTTTCCATCCAACAAACGAGCGGAGCTCCTCGCATCAATCCCCAACTTCAACTCCCACTCTGACGCGTTAACATGATTTAATCACTTTTGTTTTAAACACCTTCCGCGAGTGACACCTGTGAAATTAGGCGCATGTTTAAAACTTCTACACATCACTGTTCAAAACACCTCTGTCGGATCCTCACCCGACGGCATCCGCATCTGGCGACGAATAGAAGGCACGATCCGTGGGCCAGCCAGTCTCCCATTTGCCGCATCGTCCCTCTTGTGAACATGCTCTCGCGCCTCCGTGGAGCGCGCCTCTCGCCGTCCGCCGGCGTCGCCGCGCGACGTGCGCTCATGGCGTCGCGCGCATCGCAGCCGTCCGTGGGGCTCCCGTCGCGCCGCCTTTCTACGGCCCCCACCACCGAAAAGCTCTTTGACAAGATCTTGATCGCCAACCGCGGCGAGATCGCCGTGCGCGTGATCCGCACGTGCCGCCGCCTGGGCATCAAGACGGTCCAGGTCTACTCCGAGCCGGACGTCAACTCGGTCGCCGTGCGCATGGCCGACGAGGCCATTTGCGTCGGGCCCGCGGCGTCGGCGCAGAGCTACCTGAGCATCCCGACCATTATCGAGGCCGTCAAGGCCACGGGCGCGCAGGCTGTGCACCCCGGGTACGGCTTTCTCTCGGAGAACAAGGACTTTTGCGAAGCGCTGGAAGAGATCGGCGTGGCGTTCATTGGCCCGGGCCACGAGGCCATCCAGGCCATGGGCGACAAGATCGAGTCCAAGCTCATTGCAAAGGAGGCGCGCGTGAACACGATCCCGGGCTTTCTCGGCGTGATCGACTCGGCCGCCGACGCTGTCAAGGTGGCGCGGGAGATTGGGTACCCCGTGATGATCAAGGCCAGCGCCGGTGGCGGCGGCAAGGGCATGCGCGTCGCGTACAATGACGACGAAGTCGAGATCGGCTTTCGCCTCTCCAAGGAAGAAGCCGCGAGCAGCTTTGGCGACGACCGCATGTTTATCGAAAAGTTTATTGAGGACCCGCGCCACATTGAGATCCAGTTGATCGCCGATGCCCATGGCAATGTCGTGGCATTGCCCGAACGCGAGTGTTCGATCCAGCGCCGCAACCAAAAGGTCATTGAAGAAGCGCCCAGTGTGCTGCTGGATCCAGAGACGCGCCGCGCCATGGGCGAGCAGGCCTGCATGCTCGCGCGCAAGGTCAATTACAAGTCGGCCGGCACGGTCGAGTTTCTCTGCGACAAGAACAAGAACTTTTACTTTTTGGAAATGAACACGCGGCTCCAAGTGGAGCACCCGGTGACGGAGCTCATCTCGGGCGTGGATCTCGTGGAGCAAATGATTCGCGTTGCCGCGGGCCACACGCTGCCCGAGCGGCTCACGAGTGGACCGGTCCAGATCAATGGCTGGGCCATGGAGAGCCGCGTGTACGCCGAGGACCCGCTGCGCGGCTTCTTGCCGTCCATTGGGCGCCTGCTGCAGTACCAGGAGCCCGTGCACTTGCCGGGCGTGCGCGTCGACTCGGGCGTGACCGAGGGCAGCGACATTTCCATGTTCTACGACCCCATGATCTCCAAGCTCATCACGCACGGCAAGGACCGCGACGAGGCGCTGCAGCGCATGAAGGTTGCGCTCGACAATTACGTGATCCGTGGCCCGGGCAACAACCTGTCGTTTCTCCAGGACGTGTACCGCCACCCGCGGTTCGTGAGCGGCAAGATCACGACCAAGTTTATCGAGGAAGAGTACCCCGAGGGCTTCTCGGGTGTGCAGCTCACACCCAAGGAGCTCACGGAGCTCACGCTCGTGGGCGCTATTATGCACTCGCAAAAGGCCCAGGCCAGCAGCCAGCTGACGGGCGCGGCCTCGCGCAGCAGCGACTTTGCCACGACGTTTGGCGAGCTCAATGAGGACGAACTGGAGCTCGTGAGCCCCGGCGGCAGTGGCGTCGCGCCGACGTTCCGCGTGCTGGCGGACGGCGCGTGGTCCAAGGACGCGCTCATCACGCTCGCGCAGCGCAACCGCCTCGAGACGATCGGCGAGACGCTGTACGTGTCGACGAGCGGACCGTTTGGTGAGCCCACGACCGTCGTGGCCGTGGCGTTTGACGTCGAGAAGGCCAAGCACCGCACCGAGCGCGTCTACCTGCTGCATGTCGAGAACCAGTGGCACGTCGTGCGGGACGTCGACTGGACGCTTCACGCGCCGCTCTTCAAGGCGTCGACCAGCGACAAGGCGGTCGCGTCGCAGGTCATGGCCGTGCTGCCCGAGGGCTTCCGCCTGCAGCTCCACGGCGGCATCCACGATGTGGTCGTGCGCAACAAGCGCGAGCAGCAGTACGCGGCGCACATGCTGCCCAAGCCCGAGGTCGACACGTCGAACCTGCTGCTCTGTCCCATGCCGGGCATGCTCGTGTCGGTGGCCGTGGCCGAGGGCGACCACGTGGAGATGGGCCAGGAGCTGTGTGTCGTCGAGGCCATGAAGATGCAGAACGTGCTGCGCGCCGAGAAGAAGGGCACGGTCAAGAGCATCAAGCGCAGTGCTGGCGAGTCGCTCAAGGTCGACGAGATCATTCTCGAGTACGAGTAGAGGAACAGAGGTAGTAGAAGAAAACGAATTGTGAGGTGGCGACTTTATTCGCGTACTGAAGAAAGCCAATACACGCAACTTCAAGGTCTCCTGTCGCACATTTCTTCCCCCCGCGGATCCGCCCGTTGGTGCCAATCGACGGTCACTCCACGAAACAACTCCAGGAACCACAATGACGAAGGGGGCGACGGGATCCAGCCACGCGAGAGCCACCGCGGGCAGCAGCACTCATGCCACGGTTGGGTCCAAGTCCAGCTCGGGTCACCATGCCGCGCACACTCACCACAGCAGCCAGAGCAAGAGCACTGCTAGTGGAGGTGGCACGGTGCCGCAGAAGACGACGATGCCAACGACGGTGCAGAGTCCCAAGACGCTCAGTGCGAAGGCAGCGATGCGAATGACTAATGCAGCTGACACGCTGACCCGTGCGCTGCCACAGGCAGGACCAAACTTTGCCACCAAGACCACGACGACTTCCGCGACCAAGGCCATGGCCTCGGCCGCCATCCACTCCTCCCGTCTCCCCGAGCAGAAGCAGCAGACCGCGACGCGCATGGTCATAGTCGAGGACAAGACAGCGACGACGACCACGACCATGACGCGTCACCAGACGAGAACCAAAACCATATTGGAGAGCGTCAATTGCCCTCCCAAGAGCTCGCCGCAGCAAAGTCACGAGCCACGCAACACGCGTGCTCACGCGAGCGACACGCACTGAGCTCCGGCGGTCAAGTGCGAGACCAGGCTGGTGCCACGTGTAGTTGTCAGTATCTGAAAATGATACGTTTCAGTTCCGATTTTTACATTCTGGATACTGAGCTTGATTGGTTAGGTGGACACTAAAATGATGGCGCGGTTCAGTATGTGGGCATGTCTGTGCACGATTTGGACGTCCGTCGCCCCCTTTCCGTTTCCGAGGATCGTCAGAGGGCGAAGCAAATGGATTGCCGGGAATAGAAAGAGCATCGCGATGGGAAAAGTTGTCCTTCGACTATCTACGAGAACAACCCCAACAGCGCCTTCCTCATGGATGGAGGGCCAGCCACGAGTTGCGCCTGCGTGAGCAGTTGCTCAATCTGGAGGCGCCACGCGTCCAGTAGCGCGTTGTCGTTAAAGCTGAGCAGCTTTTTCACGCGGTTGTAATAGCCGCACACGGCATACGTCTGCGTAAAGTTGTCGGCTTTGTAGTGCTCCGGCACGGTCCACACGGGCGCGGCCTCAAACTGCACCGACTGGTGGTATCGCACGCCAGGAGTCGCTAAGCCCAGCGTCAACGCAGATAGTGTCTCGCTCGCCGACGCGGTCACTCCCTTGGCATCGCAATTGTCCGTGTGGAGCCGCAGCTCGTCGTATTGCTCGTAGAGCTCGACCCGCTTCCCGTGCTGCTCAAGCGTTTCAGCCACTGTGTTGGCCAAATCGCGTAATTGAGGAAGTACTGGGCGGTTGCTCATGGAGGCGTCTTCCACAGTATGCTTGAGATGCTTGACGAAATCAAAGGCGCGGTCATTGAGTGGCTCAGTCTTGCCGATCTGGAGTTCCACTTGCGTCAGCTTTTCAAGGATCTCGCCTTCACGAATGTGGGTCTCCACCTGGACCGACGGTGGGAATCCCGAGACCATTTGAATCCGGACAGTGTCTCTGCTTACGGGAACAGCGCACTCGATCGGTAGCTTGCTCAGTTCGCGAATGAGTTCCATGACACCGACCATGGTCGTCAGATTCCCTCGGATTCGGTCTGGGACCTTAAACCCCTTGACGTCTGCTCGGCACCAGAACCCAGACATTTGCGACGTCTGGATGGCTTCGCGACTGCCCCTCGCGTCTGCGACAGCAGTCTGGATGGCCGACATAATATGCGCCGTCGAGACATTGGCGTCATGGTTCCACCGAAACGCAATGCTGGCTTCACCGCCGTAATACTCGGTCGTGCAGATCTGGTTCCCGTAGAGCTCCATGAGCCAGCGAGCCTTGTCGCGTTCCAGGTGCGCCTTCTGCTGGACAGGAACGAGGTCACGAAAGCGTGGAATCGGCATGCTGCGCATCGCGATGATGCGCTTGAAGTGGAAGACGACGACCGACTCTTCTCGAACGGCACGCCACTCGGCTTTCATCCTGTTCTGGGAAGAGACCTCGACTGCAACAGGCACCGTGCGAGTGATCGGCTCCCAGTCCATGGCGCCCTTGAGTGTCGCCGTGTTCTCCACCGACTTAAACTCGGTCGTTGTACGGGCATACGGACAAAACGGCGGCGACGCTGGCAGAACTCGCAGCTGCTGCTTGGTGGTCTCTTCTAGCACACCAAAGCCCAGTGTCTGGTCCACGAATGTCGGCAATCGCGCGTTCAAGGCCTGGATTGATTCGTCCTGCACGACTGGAGTGTCCTCAGCGACGGCAGCGTCCACCATAGTGTGCTTGTTGTCTGTGGGTGGATGACGTTGTCTCGGAGAGGGAGGTTTCAAAAGTGACCGGAAAGGAGGTGGGTGATCTGGGCAAACACAGACCCCCCCCCCCCAGCACACGACCGGCAGAGAGGCTCTTCCAGCCCGTCTGTCTCTTCTCTTCTGAACACTGTAGCCATCGCAACTGGCTGCGCATCAAAATAATAGTGGATACAACTGAGTTTTGCCACTGTCACTCTGTCACTCATCGCACGGCTTTTACACTTGAGACATACAGTACACTAAAGTGCTTAGAGTTGGATGAGTTCGCAGATGAGCTGTACCATAGCGCAGGTCAGCTTGTAAGTCGTCGGCGGTCATGTCTGAAGCCGATTCCGGTTTCTCGTGAGCCGACGTCCTTGTCGGCGCTCCACGCGATGTGTATATGTACTGTAGTGAGAGATTACATGCTCATGATTCTCAACTGGGCTGCAACCCTACTCAACACCACGTCGACGAGATCATTCTCGAGTACGAGTATAGGAAAGAGGCGACGACAGACAAAAAGAAGAATAGAGAGAGTAGAAGAAGAAAGC
Organism: Pythium phragmitis; assembly: GCA_023335925.1. Taxonomy (NCBI): domain Eukaryota; phylum Oomycota; class Peronosporomycetes; order Pythiales; family Pythiaceae; genus Pythium; species Pythium phragmitis. Next base: position 15,845 of record JAADVZ010000471.1, read on the forward strand.
TCAACTATATGGACCCATAACTGGTGACATATTGCGCCGATCCAAACAGGGGGCAACTACACCATTTTCCAGATCGTACCTATTGTCGCCCATTACTTGTGCCACAGTCCATGTTGCCATGGACACTCGTCACAGTCTCCAACTGACTGTCCTTCATGTAGCATAGTCCTAGTAGAGCTACTGTAGTTCGCCTGGCGTAATCCAGATCACCACATATATTATATTTGGTATCTATCTGGTCAGCTTCCAGCGGGGCCAAAGTTGGGTCCAGCCCCATTTCTGCTCCGGTTGGGGTGTCATCTTCCATCGGGGCCAAAATTGGGTCCGGTCCCATTCAGCTCCGGTTTAACAGTGAGGGGAACCTTCGTCGCCAACAGAATCGCCATCAAGACCACAGCAACCCCGATTACGGTAAAACCGTACTTACGGACGTTGAATCCGCACCCCTTCGTGGACGCTATCTGGAAGTGCCACTCGTCCAGCAGTGCGTCGTCGTTGAAGGCTAACTGAAATTTCACGCGGTCGTAGTACCCGCACACACCATGCGTCCTGGCAAGCTGTTCAGCTTTGTAGTGTTCCGGCACGGTCCACACGGAGGCGGCCTCAAATTGCACTGACTGGTAGTATCGCACGGCAGGCACCCCAACACCCAGCGTCAGCACACACAACGCTTCACCTCCCGCTGCAGTCACGTTCTTGGCACTGCAGGCGTCCCTGCGGAGTCGCAGGTCGTCGTGTCGCACGTAGAGTTCGACACGCTTGCCATGGTGCTCGAGCCTTTCAGCCACTTTGTTGGCCAAGTCACGTAATTGCGGTCGCTCATGGATGCGTCTTCGACTGCGTGCTTGAGTTGCCGGATGAATCCAATGGCGCGATTATTGAGTGGCTCAGTCTTGCGTATCTGGAGTTCCAATTGCGTCAGCTCCTCCAGGGTCTCGCGTTCACGAATGTGCGTCTCCACCTGGATCGACAGTGGGAATCCAGTGACCGCTTGAATCGAGATGGCGTCTCTGCTCACTGGTACAGCACTATCGATCGGTAGCTTTGTCAACACGCGAATGAGATTCATGATCCCAACCATGGTCGCCGAGTTTCCTTCGACCCCAACCGGAAGTTTGAAGCCCTTAACGTCTGTTCGGCACCAGAATCCAGACAGATCCGCTGTCTTGGTGAGTTCATGACTGCCCCTGGCATCCACGACAGAAGTCTGGAGAGCCGAAAGGATGCGCGTAGTCGAGACATTGGCGTCATGGTTCCACCGGAGAGCTATGCTGGCTTCGCCACCATAGTACTCAGTCGTGCAGATCCGATTCCCGTAGAGCTCCACGAGCCAGCGATCTGTGCCTTGTTCTAAGTGCGGCCTCCTCTTGACTGGAAGGAGGTCGCGGAAGCCTGGAGTTGGCATGCTTCGCATGGTAGATCACGAGTGACTCTTCGCGAATCGCACACCACTCGCCTTTCGCTCTGTTCTGAGCTGCGACTTCGACTGCACGAGGCATCGTTCTTGCGATTATCTCGAACTCCATGGCGCCTTCGAGTGTCGCCGTGTTGTCGACCTTCTTCATCTCAGTCTCCACGCGTGCAAAAGGGCAAAACGGCGGCGACGCTGACAGTATTTGCAGCTGCTGCTTGGTCGTGCCTTCGAGCACACCAAAGCCCAGGTTCTTGTCAACCACTTTCGACAATCGCGTGTTCAGGGACTGGATCGTTTCATCCTGCTCGGTCGGAGTGTCGATTGGGATGTCGCTCATGGCGTTGGCTTGTCTTGAGAGGGGAAGTTGTCTTGAAGGTGTGTTTTCAAATGTGAGGGGAAGGAGCTAGTGTGTGTGTGGGGGGGGGATATTGCTGTCATAGCGCCCAGTGGATCCTCATGGGCGATTGCCTCCGTCTGTCTGAACACTGTACCTACTGCTCCTCTCATTACTTGTTGAATAGTGGGTACGGTGGTCAATCTTAGGAACTACAAGTGATGCAACGACAAACGCAGTGTTTGAACTGATTTCCTCAACTTTTTTTTTAGTACGGTGCCGGTATTAGCATGGATGGCTCCATGTCTATCTGTCGGTTCGATCAAAAATGAGACAGAAGGTGCCAGGTACTGAGTCCGGAATCCAGAATCATTTGAACTTGTTGAGATTCTGTCTCTTTGTGAATGGAAGTCTATGTCCGCGAAGTGCGCTGTGGGTCCATTACCCACCGACTGTGGACAGAGAGGGAAGATACAACTCAACCCTCCACTGAACTCCATTCGTGTCTTTCTGGATCCATTTCAAGAGCTGCGGATGCCCAGTCAAGGGGTCCCCTTGACTGGGCTCCAGACCAGCCGGCTGGATTCTTGTGCGTCGGGTCAAGGATGAACTCCCGCTCTTCTTCTTTCTTCGATAATCGAAGAAAGAAGAAGAACTAAAACTACTTATCGGAGTTCGATAGGTAGTTTAATTCAGAGAAGCGTTTTGTTTTTTGTGCCCAAAGGTGCGACGAACCTTCTTGGAAGTCCAGCTCCTATTCCTTCCGAGCTGCATTTAACGCGACCCACGGCTCGCCCTACCTTCGAAGAACTAGGTTGGGACGAACTGAAAATCCCTCCTACACGGCCGGGACAAGAATTCATTAGCAAACACTTCCTGAAGGAACTCCAGCTCGTCGCTCGTCGGATGCGTGGTGCTCGCACTATACTCCACTCGCAAGACAAGCTCCAATGGAGCCCGCAACAGGAATGTATGGAAAAGGAAAGCTCGTGGCTTCTTCTTACAAGCACCTCACTGTGGTCATAACTGAGGGTTTCACCTACACAAGCTGAAATGCAAACATACGAGGCAGTAGTTCGTACGTAAATCATTTCTTTTTTGTCAGAAGGATTTTAATCCTATGTTCTCTGGATCTAGAGTTGTTGGTGGTGCTCTCAATATGGTACCATTCACACCCATCAATCATCAGCCTTCAATATGGCATTCAGTTCAGTTAATATTCAATTGGATTTGTATTCACAAGGCTACTTCTAATTTCAAACAACTCTATAAGCTGATTGCGGTTGCTTGAATGTCTTCTGTGGTCACCAGTTTGCAAGGGTTCCCAACCCTGTTCAGTATCAACCTTCATGCAACCCGCCACGGAAGCACATGCGAAACTAAGCGTCAAAGTATTCGCCAAATTCCCCACCAAAAGGTGTCAAGCAATCCGAGGCACCAGTCAGGCTCCGGTGGTACAGTTACAATTGGTAGATCCAGTGCACAGCACGGCACTGTTATTTTAGGTTTCTAGAGTACAATTTTTTTTAAATTGTTCTCTGGTAGGAGGATTTTCATCCTATGTTATTTTTACTAAAGTGTTAGGTTACTAGAGTACAATTTTTTTGAGACAGATCAGAACCTGAGCATCTTGGAGTGAAAACCGGGGCTTTTTGACCGAGTTGTTACTCTACTTCATTTTTAAAATTTTATTACTCTGGTAAAATTGTACTCTAGTAACCTAAAATACCCCATCGATCCCCACGTGAATCATTTGATTGCAATAGAATACGAATAAGATCAATAGCTCGTGGAATCACGCGCCACCGAACACAGCTACCACAGCCTGAACCAGTTCCCTCCTCCTGGACTGCTTCTGCTGGAGAAGTGTATCAATGTGTTGGCGCCACGTGTCCAGCAGCGTGTCGTCGCTAAAGCACAGCTGCACTTTGATGCGGTCGTAGTACCCGGTCATAGCATACGTATTCCCAAACTGCTTGGCGTCATAGTGAGCTGACACCCTCCACACGGGTGCAGCTTCAAACACCTCGTACTGGTGGCCACGTATAAAGGGGATAGCCAAGCCGAACGTCAACCAACACGCGGTCGCGGTCACGCCATTAGCATCACAATTGTCGGTGTGGAGTCGCAACTCGTCGTACTGCTTGTAGAGTTCGACTCGCTTGCCGTGCTGCGCCATCACCTCCGCCACAGTGTTTGCCAAGTCGCGAAACTGGGGAAGCAGGGGGCGATTACTCATGGACACGTCCTCCACTGCGTGTTTGAGAAGTGTGAGGAAGTCGTAGGCTCGATCATTCACTGGCTCGGTTTTGGCGAGCTGGAGTTGCACCTGCGTCAGTTTCTTGAGGATCTTGCCTTGGCGGATGTGGGTCTCCACACTGATGCGTCGGGGAAATCGACTGACATTCTGGATCGGGATGGCATCGCTCTTCACGGGGATTGCACACCCGATCGGCAGGCTGCTGAGCGCGCGAATGAGCTCCATGACGCCGCTCACTGTTGTCAAGTTTCCCCGGACGCCGTCTGGCAGCTGGAAGCCCTTGACGTCAGCGCGGCACCAGAATCCAGTCATTTTCGAAGTTCTCGTCAATTCACTGTTGTTCCGGGCGTCAGCGACAGTCGACTCGATAGCCGATATGACTTGAGCAGTTGAGACCCTAGCGTCATGCTTCCACCGAAACGCGATGCTGGCTTCGCCACCATAGTACTCGGTCGTGCAGATCATGTTCCCGTAGAGCTAAACGAGCCAGCGATCTCTGTCCAAGTGCTTGTTCATCTTGACTGGTAGCAGCTTTTTGAAGGCTGGCGTCGGGATGCTGCGCTTGGCGATAATCCGCTTAAAGTGGAAGATCACGGCCGACTCTTCTCGCACAGTCTGCCGCTCTACCCTAGTTTTGTTCTGAAGTCCGACGCCCACGGCGATTGGTACTGTGCGTGTGATCTGCTCCCAAGCCATGGCACCATCAAGCGTGGCTGTGTTTTCCACCGACTGGAACTCGTTGAACGTGTGAGCATACGGGTAAAACGGTGGTGACTGGGACAGGGCTCGGAGCTGCTGCTTGGTCGTTCCCTCCAGCACGCCGAAGCCCAGAGAATGGTCCACTAGCGTCGGCAAGCGTGCGTTCAAGGCGCTGATTGTTTCGTCCTGCACATCCATGCTGTGAGAAGCCGCGTTGCCCATGGCGCCTTGGAGAAATCCCGAGATACTTAGACTTGATGGTTTAAATAAAAGTGAGCAAGCCTCCAGGCTTGGAAGGGAGTGATGTTAGCCTCGCCGACATCCTCCTTGATTCTGTACGAACTTCCCCTTGGCTCTCTATCCCAACCTGCCGTGAGCTGGGTCCTAAGAACTCACAAGGCTTCGTTGATTGGCTGCCGTTGGATTTGTTCTATATTTCAACCAATCAGCCATTCTTTGTACCCTCCATTCCCAAGATGAGTATTCTCACAATCGTGAGAAATGGATAAAAGCTCGTGGCTGACTTGGGGGGTCGACAGTTCCACCCAACACCATCAACGACGGCCGTGTGACACCGACATCATGTTCCTAGTGGGGCATAGAACACCACATCACGATGGTGGTGTCACACGCTTTCAACCAGGGTGCTGTACCCATAGCTGCCATGGCTATCTTCTCAGAACAGGCCAGAAGATTCTTCTGGCCTGCTATTCTTTGTATCATGCTAGTAGTCGTCGTTGTCCTGTAATGTACCATTGTTGCTGATTTCAACAGTGGTGTTTGCTGGACGGTCTTCGCACTCTCATGGAAATCGGAATGTTGGATGTGTCCTAGCCTTCTAGATTCAGTGAATACCTGGAGAAGTAATTCACCCCATGTTGCAGACAAGAAGTCTATTCGTGCACCGCTGTTCGATTGTTGGCAATTAGTGAGATCTTTGCGCAGCGGAATGTCTCCGTCTCCTTCCTAAGGAGAATAAGCCACGCAGTCTCCTGAAGAAGGACTTCTTGGTTGACGGAACCAGTGGCGCCCGTGGCAGTTGGTCGATCTGGAGGCGCCACGCGTGCAGTAGTGCGTTGTCGTCAAAGCACAACAGCTTTTTCACGCGGTTATAATATCCACACACAGCGTGCGTCTGCGTAAAGTTATTTGCTGTGTAGTGCGCCGGCACAGTCCACACGGATGCGGACTTGAACTGCAAGGACTGATGGGGCCGGACAGCAGCAGCCCCAACGCCGAGCGTCAAGGCACAAAGCGTCTCACTTGCCGACGAGGTCACTCCCTTGGCATCGCAGTTGTCCGTGTAGAGCCGTAGCTCCCCGCGTCGCTCGTATAGTTCCACCCGCTTGCCGGGATGCGCCAGCGTTTCAGCGACAGTTTTGGCCAGGGCGCGCAAGTGCGGAAGTACTGGGCGGTTGCTCATGGATGCGTCTTCGACTGTGTGCTTGAGATGTCGGACAAAATCAAAGGCACGGTCATTGAGTGGCGCGATCTTGCCGATCTGAAGTTCCACTTGCGTCAGCTTCTCGAGAGTCTCGCCTTCACGAATGTGGGTCTCCACCTGGATCGACAGTGGGAATCCAGAGACCGTCTGAATCCGGACGGTGTCTCTGCTCACGGGTACAGCACACTCGATCGGTAGCTTGCTCAACTCGCAAATGATGTCCACGACCCCATCCATGGTCGTCAACTTCCCTTTGGTTCGGTCCGAAAGCTTGAAGCCCTTGACGTCTGCGTTGCACCAGAATCCAGACATTTGCGATGTCCGCATGGTTCTTCGCCTAACATTGGTGTCCGCGACAGCAGTCTGGATGGCCGACATGAAGCGAGCAGTCGACATCTTGGCGTCGTGGTTCCACCGGAACGCAATGCTGGCTTCGCCACCGTAATACTCGGTCGTGCAGATCTCGTTCCCGTAGAGCTCAACGAGCCAGCACTCTGTAGCCTCGTTCCAGGTGTGTCTTCCTCTTGACTGGAAGCAGGTCACGAAAGCGTGGTGTCGACATGCTTCGCTTGACGATGATGCGCTTGTACTGGAACACCACGATCGACTCTTCTCGGATGGCGTGTCGCTCATCTGCCATTCTGTTCTGCGCTGCGACCTCGAATGCGACGGGCACCGTGCGTGTGATCTGCTCCCAGTCCATGGCGCCCTGGAGCGTCGCCGTGTTTTCCACTGACTTGAACTCGGTCGTGGTGCGTGCGTAGGGGCAAAACATCGATGGTCGTGAGAGCACTCGAAGTTGCTGCTTGATGGTCTCTTCTAGCACGCCAAAGCCCAGGGACTGGTCGGTCAATCTCCGCAATCGCGCGTTCAAGGCCTGGAGCGACTCGTCCTGCGCGCCCGGAGGACCGTTCATAGCGATGACAGCGTCGCCCATGGAGTATTCGTCGTCTTGAGGTTGGCGGAGTTGACTGTATGGTGCATATTCAAGAGTGAGCGGATCCGCTCCTCGCGCTGCGGTAGGAGTTCTGGGCTTCTGGATCATCCGGATGATCGCCTCCGCGCCTGTCTGAGTGTCAAAGCAGCCCTCCTCCGGTGAAATACCGCTGCAACTGTTGTTTACCGACGTATCTCATCTTGGCCGAGCCAATCAACCAACAACTGCACCCACAGCGTATCTTGTTCGCCAAGGCCGTGCATTAGAATAGTGGGTTCGGTCACTATCCGATGTATTCGGACGTCGAGAGATGGCTGTAGTACTCATATATTGTCGATGACGCGTCGGCTGAACCCAGGTTTTCCTCTCATCAAAGATTGACGAGATCCAATCTTTAACAGATGGCCAAGCGAGAGAACAGTGCTCGACCATGGGTGGTGCTTGGGGTGAGGTGGTCGAAAGTACTGTTAGTGAACAGTGCTATAGTGGTCGTTGCGACGCGGAATTGTCTCGAAATAAGGAATTTGAGCGTTCATAATCGAATCCAGACGTGCAGGGTTCGGTACATGGAACGATTCAGGAAAGGATCTCACCAAGTGAACTGGATGCTCTCTATGCGGCCACGGCCTCAACCCGAACATTATGCGTTCTGATCCACGCGGGCCCTACGGTAAATGCATCCATATCCATGGGCAGTCAGTGCAGCCCACCAGTTCAGACCATGTCACAGCACCCTTCTATTCCACGTGCAGCAAAGCGAACGTCCTCCACTCTCTCCTTATCGCTTCTCCCAGGGTT
>JAADVZ010000472.1:0-23614 GCA_023335925.1 Pythium phragmitis
AGACCCAGTCCAGAGGCCTAAGTCCGACCACCATGAGCGAAGCGTACGCCAGAGCCGTCGTGCCGACGGACATTCCCACACAATGTGGAACGTGGAGCCACCATTGGGGCCTGCCTCCGCACAGTGCGGGCATCCTCGGCGACCGTTGGCCACGTCCCAACCCGAGAGACGCATCCCTTTGACCTTCTCTCGAAACACTATGCACCAGACAAAAAGCCTCCAGTTGCCGTATTTCTCGACGACGGGGCGTGGCTCCAGCACCGATGGTGCGGATACCTTCGGCTATACGTGGAAAGAGTGTTTGCGCCCCGTGCTCTTCTTCAAGATCGAGGTCGACAAACAGGGATACGATTCATTAGAAACGTTCTCGACGGCCATGCAAGTGATTGTTACATCGACCGGCGAACCGAGTCTTCGCGCTGATGAATGGAGAGATCGTGACGCAAGTTGACGTCTGCTACTCGTCGTCTTGCGTGCGTGGTCTTCGTTTTCACACCAACAAACGTGTGAGTCAGTGGCTTGGTGGTTGTGAAGGATCCGTATCGACGATCAGGGCGCCCGACAGATATCTCATCCAATCGCTTGTTGGAAAGAGAGGCTACGTCACTTGCAGGTACTACAGCAACTCCTACGTTCTCGATCCGGGCGTACTCTTCACTCCAGTTCTCAAGCCGCCTGTGTGCGATTACAAGGGAGAGCTGAGCTACTCGAAGACCGTGGAGCCAGCCAAGGCGACTGAGGCATATCCCGACATGCGTGGGATCGTGGTCAACACCTACGGTGGTGTGTCGGCTCTCTCTGCTCTCTCGGGTTGGGACGTGACCGTGCTTTCTGCTCTATCTGACCGTATCAGATCCCCGACCGATGAGCACCTGTTCGAGTTGCTTCCCGATGAGCGAGTTTTGGCCGTGGGTTTGGTTCCCGGTAGGAAAGTGCAATTTCAGACCACGCAACGAGTGACGCCTTGGTATGGACAAGTTGACTGAGGCGGCTGCCAAGAAGTGACTTTGTTTGACGTTATGACGAAGACGGAAGGCTCCTACATTTGCGGATTCCAGACGCACACCTCCAGCGATGGGTTTACGACGTTCAAGCAGATTGGCGTGGTGTATTGGACACCGACCGCGACGACCTCCGCGTGAGTAGCTAGTGATACACGCGCGAGAAACATCCCCGAGTGGCGGAGATTGTGATTTTGCATGCCGAGAAAGAAATTTATACTCTTTCGAGTGTATACTCTTTCGAGTGTTCATCGGTTCTATATTGTTGGACCACTCGTTGCGACGATCAGCAGGGAAGTCGCTCACGGGGCATGGTGATCGCAGCGACGGGGGTAAATGGCGCGAGATGGGAGACAGCATGAAGGAGCAAGGGGAACAGAGGAGATCTGCGCGGGACGGATCGCGGGGTATCGAAAGAGCGTGTTGTTGCTGCTCCACGACACGAAGGCCAAGCCAGAAACCCACTTGGCAAAGACGAGCGCGATTCGGTGGCAGCGCTAAGTAGGGCATGTCGATATGAGCCCACTGACGCACCGCCAAGTTCATCTGCCCGCTTGAGATCGCATGCTACATGAGGGGAGCCGACGGCCCATGGGTTTCAGGATCTAGTGGCATCTGTCTAACTCTTCTCCTAAATAAAAAAAATTATCATTGCATGGAGCGCGTGCGACTGGGTGTGTAGTCTTTGTTTTGGTTTAGGGCTCTGTCCCCCTCTGAAGCTACGAGGCACATTAATTGCGCGTAATACACTTCAGTTTCATCATCATCGATTCGGTCTGTAGGGCGACGGCTTCGAACTTGGTATGCTCCAGGTCAGGCGACAAGACCCTCGACTGAGCAAGGGGAACTCAGTGATTCGATTAAAAAAAGAATGGCCCAAGTTATCGAGTGGTGCTGGCCATGGACCTAGATTCGCCACCCGGAGAAATGGCTCCGGATATACCGGCTTACCCGTAAACTTCGCCAAGTGTCAGCACAGTAGCGGCACGATAAGTTGCTCCCACGGAACCAAAACATGGAGAGCGAAGCTCTCCAGCGACAAACATATTCGGCTTACAAAAAGGGAGCCTAAAGAAGGGCACAGACATCTCCTCCCGCGATGAGATGAGCCGGTGGATCGCGAAGCAAAGGCTCCGCCTATAGAAATAGTACTGTAGGGGTGAAGTCGGCGTGTAGGGAGGAATGCATCGCACTACAATAGACCTCAACTTTAAGTCAAGTCAAGATTCCATATTGTTGGAACCACTCAACTCCCCATGGTTGTCTCGATGAGGGTAATCGTTCGCCCCATAGACCTCAGGGCCACGCAAACTCAGCTCGACTTCTCTCGTTCTCGTCGTCCATTCTATGCCCATCAGTGTAGTCTTATCATGTTGTACATAATCGGTGCATTGTACCCATCAGTGAAGTCTAGCTTGTTGTACATAAGCGGTGCATTGAATCCCGCTTGTGACAAAATCGGGGCGGAGCGCATTTTTCTGCGTGCTGCCTCAGGTGGATACCGGCAACACTATGGGCTGACATATCAGAGGACTGATTTGTTGCCTCGAAGCTCGCCGCCAATGACTACTGGCTTTCATATCAGAGACTTTAAAGCAAAGTGCGGATATAGATGTCCCAATGAAATTGCGCGATCCAGCGCTCCCCCAGACCCCTGACCTTGACTGCAATCTGCTGCTTCATAAGCAAATTGGCCAAGCCCAGCGCAAGCTTCTCCCCGATCGAACTCTCTCAAGCTCAGCCTCTCAATGTTTGTCAAGGCTCCAATCGCCACAGCGTCCCTGCTGTTTACAATGGCCAAGGGGGACTCAACCAACGCGGTGACCACTCCCCCCACCAGCAATGCCACTGTTTCTCATGCGTCAGCGACGGAAGCCGGAACGTGCGGCAGCCCTGTGCTCAACGTCGACTTGCTCAACAACGACATCGGCTCGGCAAGCCAATTTGGCTGGGGAGAGTGTCTTGACCTCTGCCGAAACAAGCCCTTGTGCCACGCTGTCACGTGGACCGATTACAGAGGCGGCACGTGCTGGTTCAAGTCGTCCAATTCTGGCGTCGGCGCCTACCGCGAAGAAGCGGTGACGTGGCTCCTGACAACAGGCTGCAAGCAAGGCGGCATCATGATCCCGCAGTGCGACATGGTGGGAAATGATCTGCAGTCGGCTCGTGGCGCTCGGTACCAAGACTGCATCACCCCGTGCTCCTCCATTCAAAACTGCAGGGGGTTCACATGGAGCGATTATAACGGCGGGACGTGCTGGTTCAAGAGCTGGGTGGGGCCGTGTATGCAAGCGAGCAACAGGTTTTCGTTTGCCATGGCATTGGGCACTTACTAGTCTGTGCCACGATAGCAAGCGTGTGCGCTCTACTCAACTCAGATTCAGAAAGGCCACGACTCCGTCAGGGGTTGGCTCATGGAATATTAAATGAAGAGTTCTTACGAAGGATAACATCCGAGACGTGCCACGTATTAGCACAACATAGCAGTGCCACTAAGATGCCTACACAGTGTACGGCACCACGATCGAGTACCCGTTCTGCGCGTACACGCATCGCGTCGGTGCGCTCTTTCGCCAGCACGTGCCGCCTTTAAAGTCGTTCCACGTCGCCGCAAAGCAGCCGCTCAATTCCGAGCACCGCCGCTGGCAGTCGTACGGATCATCGCTAACGGCCTGGTCGATATCGTTGCCCGGCATGTCGCAGTTGAGGTACGTCACGTAGACGTTGATACAGAAATTGTTCCCGACTTCCGAGTCAATGAAACCCGAGTTTGCACCCCACAGTGTCACGGCCGTGCCGTAGTTTGACTTGAGCCAGCACGTCCCGCCATTGTAATCGGTCCACGTGAACGCCTTGCAGCCTGGCTTGTTCTCACAGGGTGTGTAGCAGTCGAGGCCGGATCTCGCGGGCACTGAGCCAATGCCAAAGCCCGGAAAGTCGGTACTGTCCAGTCGTCGGTGGCAGGCCTCGCGAAGGCGGCGAGCCGTCGAGTTGGTCGGTCCTGATGGAGCGTCCTGGGCACTTCCGACAGACAGCAGGCCGGTAGCGATGGCAACGACAGTCGAGAGGAGCTTCATACGGTCGAGAGTGGTGTTGCTGTTGCTTGGAGTCGGCGTGTTGTGGAGTAAACCTCTTCCTGGCAAACGGGCTGCGCCGTTTGCCTTGCCTGCAGCAGCACCAGTGATGCTGCTGCAGGGGTGGTGATTATGAATGCCCTTGTCTAGATCTGCCTCTGGTACTGCGGGAGTGCGGGAGTGTGACAAATACTGACCCTTCGGCCGACGCTCCCAATCATCATGACACAGCCCATACGCGCCTAATCATCCGCGGGAAACAATCCGGGGGTGCGGGAGACAATCTGAGTCGCGACAAATCCTCAAGTTGGACGGACATATATACTGTAATGATGCGGCACAAGTCACAGTTACTCAACTGACAGTGCTGTAACTCACTCATTCCGCTTCCTCGCCTGTGCAAGTATACTCTCGTATCCTGTTGGTACTGAATTCCATCAGTGACAAAGGCTCTGCAGATCATGACCACAATGACATGACGGAAAATTCTCGCGCCAGATTCTTCCCGCGCAAATCGCAGACTCGGCCCGCCATCGACCGCTTGAAGTTGCACTTCTGGATGATGCGGTACCGCTGATCGCGAACGCACGAGCGGTCGCATTCAACGGTCTATCTAGGACCGCATCATACAGGGAAATTTTCGCGTGGACTTTGTGAAAGTCTATACGTTCTGCCGGCCCCACACGGGCGATACGATTGCGAGAGCTCGCGCTGATATGTCGGCCGAACTCAAGTGATGGAAATCCCTCATTAGACCTCTGCTCTTGCGTCGAAATTCGAAGGTTCGAATATTTCGCAACTGCTTTGCGTCATGATGAGAAGATTCTCCATATGGCAGGATATTCTATATTATGTATCAGCCCATACACTATCTAACTTGTGGTATAAAATGATATTCCGTTTGATGTATTTTATAAACTATAACAGAATGTGGAGTTTGGCATCTCCACTTCAATGCAGCGCACTTTCTGAGCTGTAACTGCGAACGACTGTTGATGGACTTGATCTTCCACTTGCAAGCGACACACAGTCACTAGCGATCTTCTCACTCTTCAAGCTTCCCCTCACCGCTTACACCGCCGCATTGAAACCTCTCCAATGAAACCCGCCGCCGTCTCTGCCACTGTCATTGCGTCGTGCTCCTTGCTCGCCGCGACCAACGCGGCCGAGTTCTTTCCCCAAAACACCACACGTGTAGGACTTCTGCTCAGCGACTGCGGACGCACGGGCCAAGATATTGACCTCCCGGGGAGCGACATTGGCTCAGCGAGAGAAACGGATTACCTTCGTTGCTGGGATCGCTGCTCGGCCAAGCCGTTCTGCGAGGCCTGGACATGGACCAACTACGAAGGCGGCGCGTGCTACCTCAAGTCTGGCTACGGCACAGCCGTCTACAAGGCCGGCGCACTGTCTGGTATCAGCTACGCGAGCCCCGGCGGCAATCTGTGTCCGCCCAAGTTCATGGTACTGCCCAACTGTGACATGCCTGGCAACGACGTCGCTGGCGGTGCCGTGCGTGGCGCGAACTACCTCTCGTGTATGAACATTGCCGGTCCAAAAGGATACTTCTTCACGTGGAGCGACTACAACGGCGGCACGTGCTGGCTCAAGCACAGAATCTCACCCTGCCAGTTCGCGACCAACAAGTACACGGGCATTTTCATGTTCTAAGATCTGCTCAGCCATCGTCACCGATCGCTGGGCTTTGCATACGCAGGTACACAACAGTGCTGTGCTTGCATGGACCTCAAATTAAGAAGTGCTGTATCATATCGTCTGACGGGCGCATCTGGGACCGGGTGACACTTTGACCCACGCCCCATGCATTTGACTGTGTGTGTGTGTGTGTGTGTGTGTGTATGCTGTTTGTTACTCATAGAACCAGATAACCCATCGCTTTCGCATTACGGAAGCACAGCCGGGAGTATGCACTTCGTACTGGATAGGTGAGCCAAGAGGTCGACCTGTCGACGGTGCGCGCGCTAGTGTAACGTGGATGTTAATGGGTTCCATTCACCGGCCGTAAAGCTACTCCTGAAGTCCGGCGCTGATCCAGAAGTAGCTAGCAAGGTTCGCTCTCTTTTAATTAAGGCTAAAAAGAGAGTCGTCTGAGCATCCGCCATTGATTGTGTTGTGTGAAATGAGCGTCAGTTTGCCCCTTCCGAATCACCGCGACCTCGAATTCTCTCGGCCAACAACTGCATGAAACTGTGTGCGGCAGTAGATGATTTCAGTAATTATCCAAACCCCTGACTGCTCCGTGTTCACATGGATGAGGAGTGAGCGCGGCGCTGGCACCTGCGTGGTCAACCCGACATACTGCAGCGGTGTCGGCACCAGGCGCCGTGAGCGGACTCGTGGACAAGACCAAGACCGACTGATGCCACGGGATTCCGTTCGTTCTGGACGACGCGCTGCTCGTCAGTGGTGATCTATCACGTGGTGATCTATCACGCAATCCCACGCCATCAACAGAGAACGTGACCACGTGTTTCCACTGGTGTACATGCTGGCTCAAGGACACGTCGACACAGAGATTCGAAGTGATTGAAGGCATCCAGTCGGGGTTTATTATCCATCAGGCAGACATCAAATCTGAGATGGAAACAGAAAGCCGTCTCTCACACTTATATCATGTTTGCTACTGGACTTTCTTTAGGCTTCGCTGAGCAATGCGCGGGCAGATAGATGGCTGCAAGCTCCTCACTTCTCCTTCCTCACGGAGCATGGCGTCAATCGTGCTCTGTTGCGGCATTTTGGCGAAGACACGCTATTTACTGTCGCCATCCCGTGCGACGCACGAACCGCAACGCTGCAAGGCACGGTCTTCGACGCGATGCCTCGCAGTGACTATCTAACCGAGGCCTCAATGCTCAGGCTCTTCTTGGCCTGGAAAGACGGCGCGTGGATCAAGTCTGATACGCGCATCAAGACAGATGGAGAGGATTGTGTGGGCGAGGCCGTCGACCCAGCGTTCACGCTCATGAATCCGAATGAGAAACTCCGCGTGTATTTGGCGAGTGTGCGCTATGATAACGACGAACGAGGAGTCGTACACATGATGGTCCAGCGGCCTCGACGCTCGACGCTCTGTGGTGATGAACCACCTGCGACGCACCAGCACTTTGAGGAAGACATGCCGTTGCGAGAGCTGTGTCCACTGATGGATTGGAAGCTCGACAAGTTTGCGCGAGTAGACCAACTTGAAGCGTTGCTTCGAAAGCCGCTGCCGTTCCAGTTGGAAGTGTACCCACTAGCGACTGGCCACGGTGTCTATTTGCCGCATACACGGCTGATCGAGTGTTCGAGTCTCGAAACTTGGATCAATGACTTTATTTACGGGTCTCCACCGGACGCCAGAGCATCAGTGGCCATGTGGCGCACGGTCTACAATACCTTGTTCGCCATCACGATCTCGTTACTGCGAGCCGACAATGTGCCCGTCGAGTTAATACTTCCCGACGACACGGAAACATACATGGACAGCAAACTGCCGAGTTATATTCTCCATGTGGATGGTCTCGTGTTGATGCGCGGCGATATGAATACCGTGTGGGCAGTCTCCCCTACACCACCGGATTCGTGGCTGCGGGCCTAAAATCTCCACGTGAAGGCCATTCAAAAATGCGGCCAATCGCTCAAAAGAACGACGATTCTCGCGTTCGACGTTTTCCGCCAGGCAGGGGAAGCGATCAAGGTGTTCTTCAACCTGGCGTTGCTCATGCGTGAGATGGTTCGACACGTGAAGCGACCATTTCGGAGTGATCTCTCGCCGTTTCTGCCATTCACAAATGCCAAGCGAACGATCTTGATGCTGGACGATGGCGTCGTGCGGACGGTAAAGCTCGTGCCAAGCATCAATGACGGGGATATCCAGCAACTGCACGACGTGTATACGGCTCTGAACGGTCTCAGGTCCGAAGGCAGCGAGACGACGCACTTGCAAACGGTGGAATCACTGACTGTCGTGGAGGACGGCGGCTTGGTCATCGCGTTGTCTCCGATCGGCTGTGTCCGGCGTCCAGAGTTTGAGGAAGTTGGTACTTGGCTGCGCCAGTTGCTGACAGCATTGGTGTATTGGCACCGATACGAGTATTGTCATGGCGATATCCGAGAGAGCAAAATCATTTATGTTCCCACTGACGACTCCGGGTACTGGACGCTGATCGGCATGGACAAGTCGCACAAACCGGGCACAACAGTCATCAGCTGGGGCCACAAGTATCACGGCAGGCTTCTGCAGTTTCGGCACGACCTGTATCAAGTGGGCAAGCTCATGGAGGAACTGGGGTACAACCTACCTGAGCACTCAGGGCCATGCAGACGTTTCTACTGTCGGAGATTGATGCATCGGAACTCACGGCCGAGAAGGCGCTTGCGAAGTTGGAGCAGCTACTTCAGGACTCACCAAGTGTCTCGTGGTTGAATGCGGATACGTTCGCTGTCTGGGTGGTGAGCTACTCATGGATGGTTACATGAACTGCAAGGTCGTTTTCATAAAATTGGCTCGTTCTCAAGGGGTTTTAAAGGAGGTGCGACTTCATCTGCTTCTTCTCCGGTGGTGCCGATGGCAGTTTTCACCCACCATATAACAGACACTGGAAGACCTGTAACGCCTTCAGCTTGGTACGTGCTGTGCACAGATTCGCCTGTGTATCGAGTACTCACGCACGCCGTGGAAGTCGCCACGATCGTGACATCTCTTCTGGATCCAGATTACGGGTGAATAGACGTATTGACAATATGTCAACATGGACCAGGGTAGGAAGAAGAACGAGCGCAAGCAATTGGCAAGTGCTTGGCGCTCCTATCCAGGCGCTTCTAGTACACCACGTAGCGAGACGGTCACGGAGTCTTTGACGTGGGTTGGGTAACCCCCGAGCCGCTACATTTCCTTTTCCAGAACAGCGCTGCAAATGTATTACAACAACACCGCTAGAGTGACTGGTGTCCGACCTTCACCTAAATTGATTCGCCACGGGCATCTGGTGCCGCCGACGATGACGAGGCAGGCCGTGGACGGGTAGATGGACATGATGTTGGTCATGATGGCCAGACCACGACTAAAGTGGGACAATGGGATGAAGAGTTTGTATGTATTCCCGGCAGGTGATCACGCTTCTGCCGAAGGGTTATCGGGTTCTAAGTAACGAATACACCACACACACACACACACACACAGTGGGGGCGCCCCGCAACAATCCGAAAATCTACTGATTCAGGTAACCACAGTAGATCATAATTACTTAGAGTTTGTGTTGCCCACTTTTACCACTTTCGTACTTACCAATGGTCCCACTTCCTGGTTCAAAGTGTACAAAGTGGAAATTCCCACTTTAGTAGTGGTCTGATGATGGCCCACACAAGCAACAAGATGAACAGTACAACACCACACCGGCGGCGAAGCACTTGGCGCCCTCGCGCTTGAGGGTCTGGGTCTCGGCACTTTGGCGCGGCAGCAAGGCCACAAACACTAGCGACATGATGTACATGGCGTACTGACACAGGTACGCGTACGTCACCTCTGTGCGAACGTGATGTGCGTTGGCTTGGAGCCGCTCGAGGCCCCAGTCAAAGTGGGCGTCCACGTTCTATGTCATGATCTCGATTGTGACAAAGTCGCCGCGATTAAGCTGAAGTTCCTGGGGATCTCCTCAAGCAGTGGCAATACCAGCAAGAACCACTGGCTGTGGTACATACCCCAGATTGGCACGAACGTCGGGATCATGTCGAGCACCATTGCCAAGAGCTGCAAGGCGATAATAATACTATATAGTGCAGGCCTCGCTTCGCCACAACCGTAAGTACACACGCGGAGATGATGGCTATCGCGTCACTTGGGCGATTATCACTGGCCGCGGGTGCTGTCTCAAGGACGCGCCAGCGCAGGGTTTCGTGGCTGTTGAGGGGTCGGGGACTATAATTCATCCCTACAAGAACGACTTGAAGTGCAGACAAAATCTTGTGATACAACTCGTACAGAATTCCAGAACAAGAGATTCAAAGACAAAGAGGATGGAATTCAGCCAGCCATCTCATTCATTATTCCCGCGGAATTCTTGTGACGAAGTGGTGTGAGATATCACCGTGAAAGTGATACGGCAACTGAGCCTGAGATACTGCATGCGATAGCGATGGAGATATGATCCACGCTGGCCAATCAACGATTTCCGAGCCATCTGATGATTGATTCAGTGGGGGTCAGCAATATGAAGTACGGTACAGACGAGTCTGTTGCAGTTGGCGTGCCTGACCGGATACTCCAGATGCGGACCATCATTGCCTCAGTTGTGTCGCCAGTGTTCTCTCCAGCACATCGTAGGGCGCTTTCTGCGGTGGCGTGCTATGCCTCCAGGCTGGAGAGATATCTCGCGACTCGCTGTCTCCGCCGTCCACACTCGGCATTTCTCAAATCTGACTCGCCAGCTCACATCACCACCACCTCCATTGTACGATGCTGACCAAGACTGCCACCTTCGCCTGCGCTGCCGCTCTACTGCTCGCTTCGCCGACCTTCGCTACTATGAACTCCGACACCAGCCTCGCCCGTGCGCTCGCCCCAGCGGCTGGCTCGTGCTGCCAGTTTCTGCCCGACGTTGACCTTGCTAACGCCGACCTCACGTCCGTGGGCGAGCGCGACAAGACCAAGTGCTGCACGTACTGCATTAGAAACGCCAACTGCCAGGCAGTGACCTGGACCGACTACAACGGCGGCACGTGCTGGCTCAAGGCCTCGAGCGCCGGCGGCGGCACGGTCAAGAAAGGTGCGCTAACGACAGTCACGAGCTGCACGCCAACGTACGTGGCATTGCCCAACTGCGACATGGCTGGTAACGACATGAAGTCGGTCAAGCGCGGCAAGTACCAGGACTGCTTTAACGACTGCAAGACTCTGAATAACTGTGTGGCGTTTACGTGGTCCGACTACGAAGGCGGTACGTGCTTTCTCAAGTCGGCGCTGTCGCCGTGCGTTTCGGCCGGCAATAAGTTCTCGGGTGCGATGGGTCGTGGAGGAATCTAGGGGGATGACCAGCTGTGGCCGCGAGGGCATGACACGTCAGACTCAGATTGAGGGGACGAGCAGCCCAACCGCCAAGATTTGAAACGCCTCTACACTGTATGAGGAAGCAGATGTGCCTCGTTGAATACAACGACTGATGCTGAAGGCAGCATTGAAATCTGCATTTGCCGTTTCTTTCATCACCTATGCAGGGTGGAATGCAGCCACAGTGCCTCATATAGGGTCACGGTACTGTAGTTGACTTTGTGGTGGCTGGATAATGAATCCAACACAAAACTTGGAGTTTCAACTTGAAACTCCCAATTTTGTGTCGTTGAGTCACAGTGACACAGTGCCGAAGCGGCGCAAATATACTGATATACGCGTAAGTATATACCAAGCAATCCCCATATTATAGTACATGTAAGACAGTTATAGATATCAAAATCAATTTACGATTGGCGGCCGACGGATTATATACTTATTTTGCATTGTATTGGACCAGAATCAAGTCCGAAACTGAACATATCACGCCTTGTTCCTGCATCAGTGGTTCAACACGCTGGCGGTACCGCACTTTCTACCATGGTTGATTGGCCTTCACGGTCCAACTGACCCAGGCTTGTGACCCATGGCACTACATTAGCATTTTCAAAATTTGACCGGCAGCAACCCACCACCACAGCGCCATGCTGACCAAGGCAGCCGTCGCCATCGCCTCCGACGCGTGTCTGCTCTCGCCAGTGCACGCTCTCAATAGCACCAACAGTAGCGATCTCGTTCGCGCACTCCGACCGGCCGCCGACCCCAACAACTGCTGCAACTTCATCCAGGACGTCGACCTCCCCAACGCCGACATTGGTTCGGTGCAAGAGCGTGACAAGACGCAGTGCTGTCTCCACTGCAAGAACAATCGCGCGTGCCAGGCGGCGACGTGGACCGACTACAACGGCGGCACATGCTGGCTCAAGTCACTGACCGTCGAAGGCGTCGTGAGAAAGGGCGCGCTCTCCCTTCTCACGTCGTGCCAGTCGCCGTTTGTGATGCTCCACAACTGCGACATCCCGGGCAATGACTTTCGCCAAGTCGGCCCGCGCGACAGCTTCCACCACTGTTTCTCGCCGTGTATGGCGATCCCGTCGTGCGTGGCGTTCACGTGGAGCGACTATTTGGGCGGCACCTGCTTTCTCAAGAACGCGATCTCGCCGTGTGTCGGTGCGAGCAACAAGCACTCGGGTGCCGTGGGCCTCACGGTCGGCTTCCACGGGTAGCAGAGAGAGAGAGAAAGGGCATCGGTAGTGGTAGCTCTACACTACCACCTTCTCGGCTCTGTACTCTTCACAGCAGTCGTGCTGCGAGCCTAGAGTTTTTGAGAACCATGGTATGGGAACATTAAACAAACCATATTCATATCGTTTACAAATGGTCGATACACAGACGGCCACAAGAACCGGTCGCGGTCTAGAGTCATCCACCCATGTGCCATCGGAACTATGAGATCTCATATATCAGTTTTGGCATTTCCCGCAGGGTATCGTGAAACTGGGGAAGTGTATATATAGACCTCGCAAGCACTCCAAAAAGACTGAAGCATATATGCTTCAACGCGGTCTCTCGCATGGCCATCAGTACCGACGACGCCACGCGCTTGCATCGCCGACGGGTCGTCCGGACACTGGGTGAGCAGATTCGACGACGCACCAACCGCCGTGACCTGCGTGAGGTACCCCGTTGACTTTTAACCCTCACTCTTACTTTACTACAACTGAGGCTAACCTACCAATGGCTCGCGGCATATTACAGTGGGGTATCGACCGACCGAGAGCCACTTCTTGGAGGTGTTGGTCGCAGCATGATTCGCCACGAACGACCTGGTCGTGGACGGTTGGTAACCCCTTCAGGCACTGGTGGGCCAACACCTTTCAACGGTTCATGTCTACAGCAATCATCGGACGAACTTGTCTCCAGTCGCACGCGTGGTCTTCATTTCTCGGTCGAGGTCACGCTGGGCGGCGATCTTGTCGCTTGCGGCGAGCCACAGGGTGTCACGCTCGAGCAGCTCCAATCTCGTGAGGTTGGTGCAGAAAGTCTCTGCCATTCGCCTCACGATCTTCAGCTTCGCGTACGTCGGACTGATCGGCCCTTCGTCGCTCGTGATTCTTCAATCGGTTCCATCTCCGTCCGCTCGTCGGTTCTTCTCTCGCAGGCACAGAGCGTCCGCCAAGTCGCCTGCGGCGTGAGCCACTCGCTCGTGCTCGCCAAGACCGACAATGGGGCACTCCAACTGTACGCATGGGGCATCGGTCAGCACGGGCAACTTGGTCTTGGAGAGACCATGACCGTAGCTACCGCGATGACGTCAATCACAACGTCTGCAGACCTCGTGCGAGCATTGTGTACCCAGTGTGACTGCCCCCACGAAGTACGGCTCCGCTGTGGCCCACTGACGTCGTGTCTATCCATCACAGAGTCCGGATTGACTCGAGTATGGATGTGGGGACTCGTTCCTTACTCGACGGACCGACATAAGGCCTTTATCGACCAGTACGAGCCATCCACTGAGTTCATCTCGTGTGGGTTTCGCACCGTCGACATTGCTCTCGGTCTCGCCCATCTCGTGCTCCTATCAGACAGGGGTGAGGTCTTTACGTGGGGCCATAACGGCTCTGGCCAGCTGGGCATCGGTCTCCAACACAAGCTCGTCGAGGGCGTGGTCGACAGGCGGCCAGTGCGAGTTCACTTGCACGACCCACGCATCACCATTGGTTCTATAGCTTGCGGGTACGATCACACGCTGGCAAGGGCCACCGATGGCTCCACTGTCTTTGCTTGGGGCAGCAATCGTCTCGGTGCATGCGGGGCAGCGACCAAGTTCTACAAGTACCCGCATCCCGTCGAAGTGGCAGACCTGAAAAACGGTCAAGAACGAATCTTAGGCATCTCGTGTACGGCCCACACATCGGTCGCGATCGTTGGGTCCTCTGATGGACGCGATTACCGAGTGCTACTGTGGGGGTGTGGCTCAGCGTCAACAGCGCAGTTGCATCCCGTTCACATCCTCACTGTCCCAGTCTCTGATGGAGCTCCGCCGACAGTACTCGCGGGGTACGGTGAAGCCCAATGGTTGAGAGAACATGAGCTTCCTCCTGCCACGAAGGTCCAACAATGCGAGGAGAAGGATATCCAGCACGAAGAGATGCCGTCGCCAGTACTAGTGGCCGCTTTACCGTCGTACGAACCAGAGAACGAGTATTGCGTCGATACCTCACCATCGAACTATAAGAGGACGCGGCCACCCATTTCGCTCGCCGCTTCTACTAGCCTCACCGTGCCTCAGAATCCACTTGATTTCCTCGTTGACGGCAGCCAGAGCCTGCACGTTATGGGCCAAGCACAAATGACACGAGACGAGAGCGATACGCTTGGTGTTCGCATGTGGTGGAATGCGTACGGCGACCTCTTCTATTCAATGACGGACGGTGCGTCTTCCGTTGTTCAGATCCATGGTTCAGACGACAGCGAAGACCCTGCACGACGCACAGCCGTACGCCTGCTGCAGCGAGATGTTCACGCGTTTCTGTGGGCATTCATAAGCGCACAGCAAATCAGTATCCGCGGTCTGTACTCGCAGCTTGGGCCCATAAGCGACTCAGAACGACTCGCTTCTCAACTACGGAAAATGGGGTTCCACACTGGGCCAGCAAACGCTGAGACGTGGTTCTCTCTCTTCAGCACGCTCCAGCACCATGTCGCCGGCGACGAACGGAGAGAAGGGCACGCTGTCTCCCTCCATGCACTTCGAGTGTTTCTTGTGGATCCGTTCCACGCCGACTTTTGGCGGACCTACCTGACAAGGTGGCAAGACTCCGTGCCATGCTCCAAGCCCGTCGATGACGCCCTTTATGACGCATTCCCGCTGAGCAATAATGAGCCACTTCCATGGCAGGCGTTTGCAGTCGGTGTGTGCCGTCTGCATGAACAGCTCCACTGGAAGATGGAGACCCAGGACTTGAGTCGGCTGCTCTATCACTTTGATCACAACGGCAGCGGCCAGATCGCGTGCCAGAACTATGTGAGGTGCCTTTTGCGAGCAGCAAAAGTCAGTCGCCCCCTCGAGCTCGAGTCGCTGCTGCTCCGGAACCGTGGCTGCCTCGCCCGGTCGCGCCTGCAGCCACCGGATCTGGAAACCTTCTCGACGCCTGGGGCCGTGCGAAAGCTCTATCAGTCTCGATCAGTCGATCGACTCGAGAGGCCGATGACCCCAGCAGACGCCGGCGACGATGAAGTGGCACGACTGGTGCGCAGAGGAAACTCTCGACTAGCGCGGATTCGCTGTTTGCCCGTGACGCGACTGCTGAGGTACGTAGTATTCGTCTGCGTGGCTGATGTTGCCCTGTAAAGCGAGTTAATCCATCGGGTTTCCATACTGTAGTGAGGGCGTTCACTTCCGAGCGCAGCCGTCGAGACAACAGCGAGAGAAGTACGCTGCCAACGACAGCCGATAGGAACCGACGGATGCGAGGCGTCCCGCGGCCTAATCTAGCGCTGCCAAGTGAACTCCGACATTCAGTTCACGAGCTCCATTAACGTCCAGTTTCTCGTCTAATATATTCTGCCACGGGCGTCGAGGTGAATTCTATTCTGTGACTGGACGCCACGCCAACTACACGGTTTCGACGCTAGGAGAAAACCTGACAAGTCGCATTGATTCCCGTGACTGCAAGGCAGCTCTTGCTTGCTGCCACGGAGCCATTCCCGACGGGATGTCATGCTTGCAACAGCCACGACTTGACTGCCACGGTGAAACTGCGCCAGAACAGCAAATGCGATGCGCACTTAGTGACAGCAGCCCTAATGTAGGACGACTCTGACCCCTTGCCGCAGCGACTCTTCGCGTTTGAAACCGCTGACGGCCCAGCGTCCGCTGGAGTTTTGGGCCTGGTTATTTGGGCCCATCGCGTATTTTCGGGCGCGCAGCAATAAAAAACCAACGCATTCGAAATAGCGAAAGCACTCGACCAAACCAAAACCACTGTACTTGGTAGACCTCTACGTGTTACAGTACTGTACGATGTGATCGTGATTATACTGGTACTGCCGTGGCATAATGCACAGGCTTTTCCACGCTGTGACTTGATGTGGACACATGCTGTCACAGATACATACACTTGACGAACGGGCTAAGATCGCTGGATCTTGTGACATGGGTTCACTATTATAGGAACAGTGCTGTCCACTCAACCCGAATATTTCCTGGACCGGGGTTTTGGTCGCGCCATGTTTCTGTTCTGGATATGGGAACCGTTTCTTTTCCCTTGTTGCCTGACGACAGACCAATTCTAAAAAAAAAAACTGCTGTGGGAAATTATGGCGGGGTATTTTTGGCGCCTCACCATCAAACTGGATTTTGGCGCCAGACTGCCAGATGTTCGATTTATTCCCGCTTCATCCCTTGTTTCTCTCTTGCAGAGATGAAGTGAATTCTCTTTTTTCGTCTTTTCGTCTGCAGAGCGCGAGGTTTTTCAAAATAATAAAACCTACACACTTCCCGCCATCTTGCGTGGGGCGCCTTGGTTTTCTTCAACGGCAACGGGTCTGCCGCCTCTTTGGCTGACGACTTCCCATCCTCGACGCAAACGGACAACCACTCTAAACCCAAACCCGTTAGCCAACTTCCACGGTTTTAGTAGAATTCATACTAATTACAAGTAAAAATAGAGAAAGAATGGTCCGTGGACGGGTTTGTTTCCCTGTTCGGGTTGGGGGGCAATTTTCATCTCGGCCCGTCACGGGCGGGCGGGCTTCCGACGACGGAAAGAGAAACACGCCTCGGCAACAGACAGCAGCAGCAGAGCGCGGTAGATCGATGGAGCGTGCCGCCATGGACTCGGCCACGGCTGCGACGCAGGCACCGCTAGACGCGCGGGTCGCTGGCGCCGGATTCGTCAGCACCGCAGAGACCGACTCGGGGGCTGCCGTGGGGGCGCGAGCGCTTGACGAGAAGCCGCTCTCCCAGCTCACGAAAGGCCTCATCGACACGTACAACCTGATCAACAACGTATGTACAGCCCACGCACTTCAACATGCCGTGTCCGGGTGTCTAACCGAATGCGTGTATGGTGCGTGTAGAATTATTACAAGCAGCGCAAGCTCGCGCAGGACGGCCTGTTCCCGCGCTCGAAAAAGAGCGTGCTCAAGGGCGACGGCGAGAAGAGCAACGACGACTACCAGTTCACAGGGGACGAGGAACTGTTCAATAAGCGCTACCTCGTACGCAGCACGAAGCTGGGAACGGTACGTGCCTACTCGAAGAGGGTGAGAGAAGCGAGAGAGCCGTCGACTGACCTACTCGCTGTATGCCCGGATTGTAGGGGTCTTTTGGCCAGGTCGTGGAAGCCCTGGACATGACAACGAAGCGAGAAGTGGCAATCAAGATCATCAAGAAGAAGAAGAATTTCACGTCACAGGCACAGACCGAGATCGGCATTCTGGAAGCTCTCCACGGGACGAACCATTCGGGCCGCAAGTATATTGGTAATCGCGGCCACTTCAAGTTCCCGCCATAAAGGGTCGATGTACTGATTTTTGCTTGATTATGATGTGTGCAGTCCAAGTGTTAGATACATTCATGCACGATGAACACCAGTGTATCGTGTTCGAGCGGCTCGACTCGAACCTGTACGAGCTGTTGAAGAAGACGGGCTTCAATGGCGTGAGCTTGAAGTTGCTACGGAAACTGACGCGTCAGATTCTTGAGGTAAGTCTATGGTAGCTTGTCAGTACGGTCTACAGTGTGGAAATTCTCAAAGCCTCTCTCCATCACAGGGTCTGGATTACCTCGCTCATCCAAGTGTCAATATCGTCCACTGTGATTTGAAACCCGAGAACATCTTGCTCGTCCACCCGACGCGGAGCCAGCTCAAGATCATCGACTTTGGAAGCTCGTGTCTGACGCAGAAGCAACTGTACCAGTACATCCAAAGTCGGTTCTACCGGTCACCCGAGGTTCTACTCGGCGTCAAGTACACGCCAGCTATTGATATGTGGAGTCTCGCGTGCATCATGGTGAGTTTGAGGCGGGTGTTTCCCACTCACTACAATCTGCAAACACTGACCGCACTTGGTGATTGACCGCAGGTTGAGATGCACACTGGCAAGCCGCTGTTTGGTGGGTCGGATCAGCACGACCAACTGCGACGTATAACGAACGTGCTCGGGATGCCACCGCGCGAACTCATCGACCGCGCCAATGCGACGTTCCGACGAGAATACTTCGACGAGATTGTGGTTGTCGAAGGTGACAATCGGCTCATCGACTACCGCATGAAACTCCGCAAAGCCACTTCGAGTTCTCGCGTCGTCGGAGACTCGGACAGTCCGACAACTCTAGCTGAAATTCTGGGCGTTGAGACTGGAGGCCCCGGCGGCCGTCGCCTCAACAAGCCTGACCACACCGTCCAGGACTATCGGCTCCTGCTCGATCTGTTGCAGCGCATGCTGGATTACAAGTAAGTGCTCCTGACTGGAGCATTGACAAGGAAGACATTGTGAAGACTGATGCTGTGTTCGTTTTCCAGCCCCAACACACGGATAACACCGTCAGAAGCCCTTCAACACCCGTTTTTCACGGCGTACGCAATGAGCGAAGCTGTAAGTTTGGATGGCGCCTTTTATACTAGTTGTAATGAAAACCGAGGGACTGACTTGGTTACTTCTCTGTATGCAGCGTGAAAAGAAGTCCAAGATGCTGCGATCGACCCAAATGCGGGACGTGTACAGCACCAACGTGGAGCCCCACTCCATGTTTGTGGAATCCAATATGGATCGAATCAAGCAGCGGAGGCTTTACGACACGCGCAAATCGATTCATTGAACGACGACTCGGGAAAGAACCGTGCAGTCAACTAGCCAACCAACAGTCTCGGCTTGTGATCCGAACTCGGAAGTCGACAAACGGACATTCGAGTGCGCCCATGGTCGCAGTCGCTGACCGCGAGGAGATCTGTTCGTGTGGACATTAATCGCGATGTCGTCATCCCGCCACATCGCTGTGGCCGTGTACACGAGACAAGGCGTCGGAACCTTGTGACTGTGGACCACGATATGCATCCTCCCAAGGAACCCGTGCCAGCAACCCTTGAGTGCTACTCGAGCTTCAGCTCGCATGAGCATTTCACAAGTTCGACCCCAGTGATGCGAGTCGCTAAGTCACCGGAGAAATGTTCAGCTGTCGCGGCACAAGTCACGTAGCATCGGTGCAGCAGGTGACGGCGTTCCACCGCCTTCACAGACATGTCGGGCGGGTCGATTCTCGTGGCGACCACGACGCTTGGCTCGTCATCTTTGTATTCCCCTTTTGCCAGAACCACAATATTTTTTAAGACAGCACACACATCGATTGAGTCCCGAGGGAAGCCTTCCAGCGATTTGGAATCTAAAGCGCGTCTTCTGTCCCTACTAACCGCCCGCCGCAATCTGTGCTTTAAGTGCGTTTGGCTTGAACCCTTGAGAGACGACTTACTACTGTAGTAGTTCTCGCCCTGGTCCCCCAAATACACGCTGAGGTTCTTATTCGGGCTCATGAGCGTCAACGCCGGGTCGACGGACTCGCCTGCAAAATCCTCTTCGTGTGCCTTGATGCGCGTGCTGGACTTGACCCACGCGCCGTCTTTACAGGCAACGAAGAGGTTGAGCATCGAGGGTTTGGTCGGATAGTCACTGGGAGGCATCGCGTCGAAGACCACGTCTTGCAGCGTTGCGATTGCGGTTCGTGCGTCATGCGGGATGGCGACACCAAATAGCGTGTCTTCTCCGAAGATGCCGCAACAAAGCACGAATGACGCCATGTTCCGCGAGGAAGAAGAAGTGAGGAGCTTGCAGTCCTGCGCAGTTAGATAGCGGAGTCTCAAGAAAGTCCCAAGTGTGAGAGACGGCGGCCGTCTCTCACATCTTTCTGTTTCCATCTCTGGGTTTGATGTCTGCATTCCACAGTACTTCAAAGTATTATCTCTGGTTGGGTGGAGCATGCATGATACATGCATCCTTGGATCATGGTGGAGATTGTAACGATGCAGCACATGCGTATTACTACAGGAGCAATCTCGTGGACCTACAAACTACGTGAAAGTATTAATATTGCGCTTAATGATTGATCAGGTGCTGTATTCAATCCCTCGATTTGCATTGCGCATCAACAGCATGGACCATGAGGAACATGGGATGCCGACAGTGTCCAATTCTACAGTTTTATTACGGTCCTGTGAGCGCCCAGAACGGCCACCACCGGCAGCTCCCACATAAGGAGTATGTATCATCCCCCCACATTAAGCAGTGCCGACTACGGTAGTTGATGCTGCAGCTCATCGTCGTGGTCGTCGTCTACCACGTCCTCCTCCTCCTCCTCCGCCTCTGCGATCGCCCCGCTCGTCTCTTCTCCCCCTTCTGTTTCCTCCTCCTCCTCCAGCTTGAGCTGCTCCTCCACCAACCCAATCTTCTTTTCCACACTCGCGCGCTTCTTGTCCGTCTTGCTCAGCAGTTTCCAGGCCGCAACCAAGTGTCTCCGCGCGTCGGCCCACGCGCCATTGGGCTGCAGCACGGCCTCGGCGTAAATCACGTGCGTCTCCCAGTTCTTGGCGCCGAGCTTAAACGACTTTTGAAACGCCGCGACCGCCTTTTCATAGTCCCCGAGCGCCGCAAACGCGCGTCCGTACGAGCACATCAGCACGGCCCAGCTCTTCTTTTCGTACTTGGGGATCACCGACAGAGCATTCTCGATAATATTGACTGTGCGCTCCGGGTCCAGCGGCAGCTCCAGCAGCGCGCGCATGTTCCACACGGCGGCCCTGGACGGATCCAGCTTCAGTGCCTTTTCAAACGCGCGGCGCGCGGCCGCGTAGTTGCGCTTGTACTGCTCGATCTTGCCCATCTCGACCAGCAGCGGCACGTCCGTACTCACCGTCTCGCTGGCACGGGCCAGCACGGCGCGTGACGCCACGACATTGCCAAGCCGGCTCTCGACGCGCGCGAGAGCCTTCCAGCCGTTGGCATGCGTGGGCATGGTCTTGGTCACTTCAGTGAAGAGCTCCTTGGCGTGGGCATACTCATGCGCGTACTGCTCTTCAAAGACGCCCCACGTGTACATCATATCGGCGACGTAGTGAACCGCCGCGTGCTTGATCGGGATGCGCTCGAGCGCGTTCTCAAAGACCTTGCGGGCGCGTTCCAATTTACCTTGCTTGTGGTAGAGGATCGCGAGGGACATGGCACTTGGCACGTGCTCGGGGAAATCGCGTAACGCCTGGAGATAGAGGTTTATGGCAATGTCGTCGTACCCGAGTTCTTGCTCCATCTTGGCATAGGCATTATAACTCGACGGCTCAACGTAAATGCCACCGGCGACGAGCCGGTGGAACCCGCGTCGCGCTTCGTAAATGTCGCCGAGCGCGTGGTGTGCCATGGCAGCGAGCTGCACGAGCCACTTGTGGGTCGGGAACTTGTGCATGCCACGGTTCAGCACGACCAGCGCGTGCTTGAAACGGCCGGCATCAAACTCGGCCTTGCCCCACGCGTGCCACACCTGTGCGGTCGCGTGCGGGTGCTGCGACGCGGCGTCGAAGAGCTCTCTGGCGAGCGCCAGGTTCTGCTGACGCGCTTCAAACACGGCGTACGCCTGGAGCACGAGCACGTCGTCGCTGTGGTGGTCGAGCAGCTCCTGGAACAGCTCTCGTGCCGTGGCAACCTGGCCAATCTCAGTCTCCAGCAGTGCCATGCCCAGCCCTGCCATGGCATTGTGCGGGTCCGTGGCCAGAATGAGCTTGTAGAGCCGCTTGGCCTCGCGGTAGTTCTTAGCCTCCATCTCCATCGAGGCCCACGACTGCCACAGCTCGGGGTGGAACGAGACCTTGGCAGCCTTGGCAAAGATCATGCGCGCGAGATCGTAGTTGCCGGCTTTCCACTCCATGCAGCCCCACTTATTCCACATGCCCATGTCCTTGGCATAGTGCTGCTGCAGCGTATTGCGGAACAGCGTGCGTGCCAGTGGCAGGTCGTCGCGGATCAGCTCGTTCAGGTTGGGGTCGGGCGCGAGCCACCGCGTCTTAATGCCTTCGAGGTACTTCATCTCGGGCTCCCATGGGATCTTGCCCGAGAGCTCACTGAACTTCTTTTCGTTTTGCCGCGCAGCGTCCTGGCCGACGTAGAGACGCCCGTTCTGGAAGCTGCGGGACGCGCCGAGCGGCGACGCAGTCGGACGGCGTAGCGACGAATGAGACGAGGAGCTGGAGGAGAGCTGCTGGGTCAGGGGAGAGCAGGAGACGGAAGCCCGTAGATGTGAGTGGAGGAAGCGGCGCGAAGCTACGGAGCGAGCGAGCCGTGGAGATATTAACGGCAGTGTGGGCGCCGCTGGCGGACGCACTGTGGTTCTCGCGTGTGTTCGCGCAGCAGACGCCGCGGAGGCGACGAGGAGCCGCATTTGATATTCTAGAGTTCTCGAGTTGACCTGTTGGACCACACAGCCAATAGTGACATGTCTTGACGTCATTGAAGCGGGTCAAGGTGTCACTAAAGAGGAGGGGTTGCGATGTTGCGCGAAGGTACGGATGACGATAAGGCCTTTGTGCACCAGTCAATGGCGACATCCGCCGCCGCCTGAGCAGCTCAAAACCGTGCGTCTTGTTTCCCGTCATTTCATTGACAATCGTTCCGAGGACTCCCACACAGAAGCAGGAAAGAATCATGTCGGCCGAGGAAGTTGTCGCTGACGTCCCGAAGGAGCTTGGCGAGATGGACGCCCTCAAGGAGGTGCTCAAGAAGGCGCTCGTCCACGACGGCCTCAAGCGTGGTCTCCACGAGGCCGCCAAAGCGCTCGACTCGCGCCGTGCGCGCCTCTGCTGCCTCGCCCAGGACTGCGACGAGCCCAGCTACAGCAAGCTCGTGCGTGCGCTCTGCGAGGAGCACGGCGTGAACCTCATCCTCGTGCCGTCGGGCAAGCAGCTGGGCGAGTGGTGTGGTCTCTGCAAGATCGACGCGACGGGCGAGGCCCGCAAGGTCGTCTCGACCTCGTGCGCTGTCATCACCGACTTCGGTGAGGAATCGCACGCGCTCAACGTGCTGCTCGAGTACCTCAAGCGCCAGGGCGAGAACTAAGTCGTCTCTCAAGCCAAACGCACTCGAAGCACATATCGCGGCGGGCGGTGTTAGTAGGAACAGAAGACGCGCTTAATAATCCAATTCCTCCGGACTGAGTCAAAAACGCTTTTTAAAAAAGTTATGGCTGTGGAATATACAGATGACGAGTCATGGTCGGCTATCTCCCCGAACGCGCCAAGTCGAGGCAAACTTCTCTGGCCACTGCTGTTGTGCCTCTGTAGGTGGAGGTGAAGGGAAGAAAATGCAAAAGTCAACGCCAAGGGAGAAACGAATGCAGTGGGTTTGCTTTTATTCGAAAGGGTACCGTGTGGTGCACGCAACCAAACTATTCTACAGTAGTACGCGAGTGGCTCGTCACCCACGCATTCTACCACGAGATAACGGCGCCGGTG
>JAADVZ010000473.1:0-23588 GCA_023335925.1 Pythium phragmitis
CTCCACTGGCTGTTGGTTCTCTCCCTGATCCTCTTCAGCTAGTGTGACCATGCGTTCCCTCACAATCTGCATGGCCGCAACAAAGCCGACGAGGCCCAGTGGCTGCTGGTTCTCACTTGCAGAGGTGCCCGCAACGGCCACCCCCTGGCGGGGCTGTGGACTGTGGAGTAAGGGGGCTCCATGGGACGCGTGCGACGCCGTCTCGAGGGCTTGGACGCGAGACGCCTGTGCGAAGATGAGGTCCACGACGTGGAGCTTGAGCGTGGGAGAGTGGCCATTCGCATTCCCACCGCCTCCAAAGGAAGACGGGAGAATGCCAGCGTCCCGTAAGACCGTGCGGAATTGGCTCTTGCTCAGTCCCGTTCGCTCCACTGGGTCCACGAGCGCGACGTAATAGTGGAAGAGGCAGTTGAAAAACCGCTTCTCGATCGAGAGCTGCAGGTCACGCACGCCCTGCACGCGCAGGTACGTACTCAGGAAGATATCGAGCGACGGTTCGCGCTGACAGATCAGTTCCATCTTGTCTTCCTCGTCGGACGTGAGAGACGACCCCTTGATCTTGATCATCATGGACTGCTTCTTGCGGCGAATGAACGACGACCGCGGCAGCAGTTGCTGGAGCTTGGCCTGCTCTTCGCGCTTGCGGATCTCGTCGCGACGCCGTTGGATCTCGAGTTTATACGTCTCCAAGGCCGATTGCTGGGCGAGCAGTTGGCGGTGCTTATCGGCCGCGAGGGCCCTGGCGAGTGCCGAGCGACTGCTTTCCAGTTCGTCCCAGATCTGCGTCGCGTGGTGGGATGCCTGCGACGCCGACTGGGTTTGTAGCTGCTGGACGGCGTCCGGTTCCTCCCACTGCGACTGGCCTGTGCGCGTGTTCTTGTAGTAGATGGCTTTACTGGTCGGATCCTGCACTGGCGTCCACTCGGACTGCTTGCCCGTGGCCACGCACACGGTCTGCCGCTTCTTCTTGACCCACACGTACTCGCCATTTTCGTCCTCTCCATTCTGTTGGGTCTTGGCCTGGAGCAGATCGAGCAGGCGTGGCGTGAAGCCGTCGGGCACGTCCCACTGGCACTTGCCCGAGAGATTGTTGTAGTAGAATGGCTGCGCGCTCGCGCTGTCCCAGCACTCGATCCAGCCGTCGGTGTCTCCCCCGCTGGCGTTTGGGCCAATGTCTACCACTCCATTGTTGTTGTTGTTGTTGTTGTTGTTGTTGTTGCCCCCCTCGCTATGGCCAGCAGCGTTGGCCGGCGCAAACCACGCGCTCGTTTGCGTGAGGTCTCTCTCGGCATTGGCCAGCAGTTCGACGCAGCGCGTGTGGTTGTTGGCCGTCGCCAGGTCCTTCGGGGTCATCTTGTTGGCGTTTTGCGTGAACGGATCGGCGCCGTACTTTAGTAGAATCGCCAGCGACGCGTCACTGCCGTTGCATGCGGCCGCATGGAGCGGGCGGTCACCCCTGTGGTCGTCCTGCTCGAGCATCCAAGACCGTGTCTGGTGGTTCCACGCACAGAGGAACTCCACGCACACGGACCGGTCGCGCGCGCAGGCCACGAAGAGCGGCGTGCGGCCCAGCTTGTCACCCTGTTGGAGGTCGTCACCATACGAGCGCAGCAGCTCGAGACACTCACGGGTCTTGGCGATGTGGGACGGCTTGAAGCCCTTGGCGTTGCGGCCATGTGGATCGGCACCGGCATCCAGCAAGAGCCCGAGACACGCGTGCCAGCCAAAGAAGCAGCACACGTGGACGGGCGTGTCACGCTGTTTGTCGGCGAGGTCGCGCCACGCAGTACGCTCCCGCAGCAGCAGTGCACAGCAGGCGAGACGGTTCGCTGCACACGCGTAAAAGAGTGGAGTGCGTCGCTTCTTGTCGAGGTAGTATGGTCGAGCGAGTGATGGCTCGTCGACTGGCGCAAGTGGGTCACCAGAAGAAGTGGCCGGATCACAGAGTAACGCGGCTAGACACGCCTCGTGGCCGGCGTACGCGGCGCTGTGGAGCGGCGGCATGTCTTTGCTATGAAGGCATTGCGTACAAGCCGCCGCTGTTGCGCCTGTCAGTGGTGGGAGGGCGGTGCAACGGCTGGGTATCCCGCCACTGGTCGTTGCGACGCTCTCGAGGTGCGTGGCCTCGAGCGTGCTCAAGTGCGAATGTGATTCGATGCGATACATCATGTGGACGGTCTCGTCGTCCTCTGTATGAACGGCGAGTGGTGCGCGCTTGCTCGTCTTTGAGTGACTGTGGCTGTGGCTGTGGCTGCTCGTGCTGCTCTTGCGGTGGCGTGAGTGGGACCGCGACGTTGGCGACTCACGATGGCGTCCGCGGTGGGGTTCCACTGTGGCCACAGCCGCATGGTTGTCTCCTTCTTCGTCGTCTTCGTCTTCGTTGTCGTCATCGGCCACTTTGCCGTCAATGAGCTGGTCGCTAAAGAGCTGCTCGGTCGAAATGTCGTGCGAGAGCTGCGGGAGCGTCACGCGCTTGCCAGTGGAAGTCTTTGGAGACAGCGACGACGCAGCATCCGACGAGGCCAGCACATCCTCACTGACAGAGGGTGTGCTGGTGTCGATGTAGACCTTGGCGGATGCGCGCTTGCCAACGTTCATGGCGAGTTGAGATGGTGGAGATGAACTCGCGACCCTTCATGGACAAGTTGAAGATAACATTAGTATCAACTAGGCTAGGCTTAAAATCGGATTAGCGTGAGACCAACCTAAAGGATACCGTGTCCCCCCGATTAGTCCCCTTTGTTTTTCGGGACAGGGTACGAAGTCATATTGGGGACACCTCTGTTCTTCTTCATCTTCTCCAGCTCTGAAGGGAGAAGCCCGATCATCTTCAAGGTCCCCGCCGTCCGCCGCCATGCCGATCGTACGTGTCCGCTCTCCTCTTTATTAATATGGGTAGAGGTCTAAACGCCTCCGTGGTGTCTTCTGTATATGTGCTGTGTCGCTGGGTTACCCCCTAGGTCTATGCATTAGTCTCGCGGGAGAAGTCGGTGCTCGCCGAGTACACGGCGTCGTCGGGCAACTTCCCGACCGTCACGCGCGTGCTGCTGGCCAAGATCCCGTCCACAGACGGTCGCATGTCCTACGTCTACGACAAGTGAGCCATCTTCTCTAAAGATTCAGAGTAACCCTCGCGGCTACTGACGGGGTGGCACTGCCTAGGCACGTGTTCCACTACATTGTGGAGGATCAGCTCACGTACCTCTGCATGGCCGACGACGACCTCAAGCGCCGCGTCTCGTTCCTCTTCCTGGAGGACATGAAGAAGCAGTTTCGCGCCATGTACGGCGCGCGCGGCCACACGGCTATTGCGTTTGCGATGAACGACGAGTTTCAGCACGTCATTCGCCGGCAAATGGTACTCTACTCGAAGCATGGGGGGACTCGCAGTATACGGGGTTCTAATACGGGGTATTCTGTGATATGGCAGGAGTATTACAATGCCCATCCGGACGCCGACTCGCTCTCGCGTGTGCAGCGGCAGCTCGACGATGTCAAGGAGTCGATGGTCGAAAACATTGGTACGTTTGTTGTTTTTCACACTTGGTGCGAGAGTGGGAGGCAAAGGGACTCACACTAGTGCACTAGAAAAAGTGCTCGATCGTGGCGAGAAGTTTGAGCTGCTCGTGGACCGCACGGACAAGCTGAACCGCCAGTCGGTCAAGTTTGAACGGTCCACGGTGCAGCTCCGCAAGACGATGTGGCGCCGCAACGTCAAGCTCTGGATCCTGCTCGTCTTTGTCGGTCTCGTACGTGATACTGGACCGGGAAGAGGACATGGGAGAGGGTGGGACTCATCCTTCGTTGCTTGTTGTCCTGTACCCTAGTTTATCGTCTATCTCGTGATCTCAATGGCGTGCGGCTTTGACTTTAGCAGCTGCAGCGGCAAGCACAACTAACACCCCACGGGGTCAGAACCTACGCTCTCTTTTTCCCTTTTTACTACGTCTTCTCATGGTGCGTAATCGAGGGCTCGATCAAAGTGGCCTTCGGACGTCGCGCGGATCGTGTCGTTCCAATGGGACCTTGCATTGCGGTGGAACGCGTCGGTCACGACGTGGTAGATGGCTTCGTACTGGCCCAGGAAATGGACCATTGCAAATTGGCAGCCCGTGAACGCCAGCGCCTCTTGGGCGACTTGCGTGTGCGGACAACGCACGCACTTGGCGAGCCGTGTAAACAGCTTGAGCGGCAGCCGCGGCGTGGGCTCGAGCGTGTGGAGCGGTGGGCTCGTCATAATGACGCGCGCGACCATGCGGATCGCGACTACTTCCATGGTGGGGAACCGAGACGGCCAGTGGCGCAAAAGCCTCTCCAGCAAATCGACGGCGACGCGCGGGATGTAGGCGACAAACTGGCCAGCGCAGCTGATGAGCTCTTCGTCGTCCGAGCCAGCGGGGTCGAACCAGTGGGTCCGCCAGATCGCCACGAGTGCGACCAGGTAGTTGCGCACAATTTCGTCGACGTCGTGCTGACTGATGTGTGCCGCATCGGCCGTTTCGCCCGTGATACCGTTGAGACTCTCGCCGACGTGCTCGATCGCGTACCGGAGCAAGTCAGTAAAGCCATGGCTGTGGTCGTTGGCGTGCTTGACCATGACGCGCTGCTTCTCAATCTCAAGCTCTTGCGCGGTCGCGAGCAGTGCCTGCACGTACTGGAGCCGCTGGGTCGCGGCGTCCGCGAGTGCCCGAGCAATGTGGATGCGCTTGGTCGGACAGCTCTTGTGGATCGCCCGCACAATGTCGATGCGCGCACTGGCCGTGCGAAAGTCTTCAAACCGCATGTCGTTGACGAGCGTGTGGATAAAGGGCGTCGTGATAAACCGCTCGACGGCTTCTTGGTCCGTCATGCCTCCGCCGCGTTGGAATTGCAGCGTCATGCCGCTCAGACTCTCCTTGAACAGCGACGCCGCGAGTCCTTTCTTGACAAAGTCCTCGTTCGGCTCGTCCGTCTCGGTGCCCGACGTGTCGTCATCGCCAAACGCGCTAAAGCGGCGCGCACCGCCGCCGTCGCCGCTGCGCGCCGTGTCTTTCTTGGCAAACAAGGCCGAAAAGACCGTGTCGATCACGGCATCGCGGCTCACGACGCTCATGGGCACTTTTTTTTGCTGACTGAGCAGCATGAGCCGCTCGGGGAATGCACTCGGGGCTTGCGTAGCTGCTGGGACGACTGCGTCCGGGTACACGTCGTCATCATCCGAGTAGTCGCCCTCCGAGCCCACGCTCTCGCTGCGCTTGCGCGGGCCAGTAGAAGAGAGGACGCTCTCCGAAGGCGACGGAGCTTGAAAGGTGCCCAACTGGAAGCTCGCGTTGAAGCTCGTGCTGCCGGCGGTAGACGATGAAGGTACAGCCGAGTTCTGGGGGGTGCGACGGGTCATTGACAGACCCGATCGGGCAAAGCCAAGCGAACCGATGGGCTGCCTTCGCGTGCGGCGGTCTGCTGTGGTGGATGGAGAAGGCCCACTGGTTGCGGCAGGAGACCGACCATTCGCCAGCAGACTCTGCGGTTCCACGGCTACCTTCTGTGTGCGAGCCTTGCCGCTCGCGGCCGCTGCTGCTGTCGACGACGACCACTGGCTCATGGGCGTTGGTGCTGCCTTGGCAACGGGTGTCGCTGAGTGCGATGCGCTTGGACGCTGCTGCTGCAGCTGGTTGAGCTTTTGCTGTTGCTGTCGCTGATGCGCAGGAGGGACGCGCCGTTGTGGTGGCTTGGCCTTGGCCAGCCACGACGCGGTTGGCGCGGCCACGCTGGACGTGGGCGACGCCGTTGCGGGCGACCGCATGGCCATGGGCGTGAACGAGGACGCCGATACCGACAGGTTGCTGAACTTGTTGTCGAGATCAGTCTCGTCCATGGACCTTTCCCGACGGCGGCGTTCACGGTTCGCACGGAGCTTGGAGGCGCGCGGCGCGGCGTCCTCGTCGGCTGCCACGGCCGTGCCCGCGGCGTGATTCAAGGCTGCGCCAGTGCCATTGGAAGCCGCAGATCGGCTGGTCGTAGAAGAGCCAACGCCTCCAGAATTGGGGCGTCGAACCGCCGGTCGAGGCTTGGACGGCTGCAGCGGATTCGTCGCCGAGCGCACGCGCCGCGAGGAGCTCATGGGGGGCTGATGCGCAACACTCGGACTTCGCGAGTCATTGATGGTTGGCGCCATTTGCCTGTGGGTGACGGTCCGACCCAAAAACCCGCTCCTTTACCACCCAAAAACACATCTCATATGAATCAATGATTGGTGGAAAATCACCCTGGGGAGTTGACGAGATGGCTTCAAAAAGTATCCAACGGTGAGGATGGCACAGGAGCGCTGCAGGAAGGCTCGGTGCAATGAGTCTCTATTCACAGCGTCACTCCAGTCTGAGTTTCCGTCATGCGGTCCTTTCTTGATGAACAACCGGACCCCTTTTCCGCTCAGAAGTCAAGCTTCAACTGTCAGAACCAAATTGGGCCCCATTTCGTAATATTCAAGACTTCATAATGCAAATTTCCAGAACGGAAACGGGTTCACCACCTGTTGGGGCCGTTAAACCCATGGGTTTTGTGGCTGTTTTTGGCGGGCAATTATTGGCATTCTCTTGGCGCAGTTGGGACCACAAGGGGAAACTTGGCAACCAAGGCGACTGAGCACGAGGGGGAAAGGAAAGGAAAGGAAAGGGAAACCTCTCTGCATGAGCATCTTGGAGGACATTGGCAGCGGTACGTTCTGTGTGCGTAGAGGGGTCACACCTCTTGTGCTGTTATTGATATCTCACTGGCCTACGCTCTCTGTGGACAACGCAGTGGGCGAGACGCCGTCGCCCAGCACGTCGCTGCGGCCGCGGTCGCGCCTGCGCACGACGCGCGTGTCCCGCCGCTACGAGGTGCGTCCATTTGAGGAGGCTCACTATTTGCTCTTGAGGATTGATTCGGACTCTATGGGAAAATGACAGGAGCGGATGCGGGATGCCGAAGACGACGAGAAGCAGGCGACGACGGACGAGTCGTCGCCGCCAGATCCGCGCCGGTCGCAGCGCCGCCGCAGCCACCGCGCCAAGCCCGAGCGGCTGACGCTGCGAGGCAGTAGCGGAGAAGAGAACGATGAGGAGGAGGAGGAGGACGGAGTAGAAGAGGTGGAGGACGACGACGACGACGACGATACGGTGGACCAAGAGGATGCGACCCAAGACCGCGAGAATGGTGACGACGAAGAAGAAGAAGAGGAGGAGGAGGAGGAAGAAGAAGAAGAAGAAGAAGAAGAAGAAGAAGAGAGAAGCGCGCGGTATTCGTTTCGCGAGCGGGGCTCGGTCAAGAAACCGGCGCGTTTTGACCAAAGCATGTACGACGAAGTGTTTCAGCCCATGCGGCGGCTAGTGGATCCACCGCCATCGCGAGACACACGCCGCCGAACCCGCCGAGGACGAGAAGTCAAGGCGTCGCGATGTGGCTCAAAGCGCCGGCGACTGGAGGAGGAGGAGGACGACGACGACGACGACGCGGGCGTCGAGGTCGACGAACTGGATTACGCGACCGAAGAGTCGGATATCGAGATCATCCAGCGCCGCATTGAAGAACAAGAGCGCGTCGAGGCTGCCGAGGCAGAAGCCGCCGTGGCTGCGGTGCAAGCGCTCGTGGACGCGCCTCGCCACACTCGATCCACACGGTACTCACTGCGCCATCGTGACGCCAAGGATTCTCTCTCTCCTCAGCGACCTCACGCGAACGAAAGGAACGGCAATAGCAGAAGCAGCAGTCGCCGCTCCCACCTTGGGGAGAACAAGCGCCGTGCCAAACGCCATGAGGTCGACGACGACGACGACGACGTGGAGGATACGCAAGACGAGCCAGATAATGCTGGTCGACGCTATTCCCTTCGTCGACGAAGCCACTCCGATCTCCATGAGCAGGAAGAGGAGCACACACCAGTGCAGTCCAATCGATCATCTCGCCGGAATCCAACCCGAACTGAAACGCGCGATCGCGATCGTGAACGCGACCGGCGACGACGCGCTCGAGAACAGAGCGCTATGGAGCGTGACGAAGCCGTGGCCGCTGCGCTAGCTGCTGACGAGAATGGACCTCGCTACTCTTTACGGGATCGATCGAAAGTGCAAAGATCCGAGTCTGTACATTTGAAAGATCCTTCCAGGGCTGCATATGCCGACTTCGCAAAGCGTCAGGCAAGCCGCACATCCCAGCGAAACACTGGTCATTCGTTCCATTCGTCAGCGGCAGACCGTCGATCGAACAAACGATCACATAAGCGAAGAAGTGACCGGCGGAGACGACTGTCATCCTCTTCATCTTCGAGTTCATCGGATGATAATTTCAAGTACTACGACTCGGACCAAGGCGGTATGCGAACGGGTGGAGGAAAGCGACGAGCGTCGGGGCCGATCGACCGCAAGCGTGCGGACATTTCTCCGATTGAAGTTGATCGCAGTATCACGTGGGACAGTGTTGGTGGTCTGAAGAAGCATATTGAGGCACTCAAGGAAATGGTGATGCTTCCTCTGCTCTACCCGGAATTCTACGACAAGTTCAGCATAACACCTCCATCAGGTGTACTGTTTTATGGGCCACCGGGAACGGGAAAGACTCTGCTGGCGCGTGCACTAGCCAATTCGTGTTCGATCGAAGACGAGTCGCCCGAAGTGAAGATTTCTCTTGATGCGAGCGAAGTAATCGATACGAAGAAGCCCCGCAACGTGACCTTTTACATGCGCAAAGGTGCCGACTGCCTGAGCAAGTGGGTAGGTGAAGCTGAACGCCAGCTTCGACTGCTCTTCGAAGAAGCGAAGCGGAACCAACCGTCAATTATCTTCTTCGACGAGATTGATGGTCTGGCGCCAGTTCGAAGTGCCAAACAGGACCAGATCCACGCCTCTATCGTCTCGACGCTGCTCGCGCTGATGGACGGTATGGATTCTAGAGGTCGAGTTGTCGTGATTGGTGCAACGAATCGCCTCGACGCCATCGATCCAGCCTTGCGACGTCCCGGACGCTTTGATCGGGAACTTGGGTTCAAGCTGCCAAACGTTGTGGAGCGGAAGAAAATGCTCGAGATCCATTCGAAGAAGTGGAACCCGCCCCTCTCCGAGACTTTTCTCCAAGAAATTGCGCAACGAACAGTCGGATACTGCGGTGCTGACGTGAAGGCCTTGTGCGCTGAAGCTGCGCTGTGCTCACTCAGACGTGTGTACCCTCAAGTGTACGGCAGCCAAGACAAGTTACTGATTAAACTTGACAAGATCGTTGTTTCTCGTGGTGACTTCACCGAGGCAATGAAGAAAATCACCCCAGCGTCGCACCGCACGGTCAGTTCGTTCGCGTCCCCACTGCCGAGAGGAGTTAAAGCGCTGCTGGACGGATCATTAAGTGCCATTCTTCGCATGATCGCCGACCAGTTTCCTCTCTTTCCTCTCGATTCGCTAGCTGTTGACGCACTGAACAAATCCGACGGCGACTCGCCCACCCGTGCTATTGTCCCATTCGACGGAGACGACAATGACGAGAACGAAGACGACGACATATATGCCGTTATGAACCACGACGACTGCGACGTTTGCCACGGCGATGAAGGAGAGCTTCTTTGTTGTGACGCCTGTCCGGGTGCATTCCACGCTGGCTGCTTGCCCGACAACCATGGTCGACCAAACGAGCAAAGCACCGATTGGTTTTGTCCCGAATGCAAGGACTCGGAAAAAATGGATGCGCTGTTAGCAGCTAAGCAGCAAAAGGCCCAGCAACGACAAGCCAGACAGATGTATATGCTGCCGCAGCTCGTTGGATTCCCTCGCGTTCTCATTTGCGGTACATCCGGCATGGGCCAAGAGTACATTGCGGCTGCGTTGCTTCATGCGATGGAGGGTCTCACGCACTTCTCGCTGGACTACCCGTCGCTGGTAGCGGACGTGAACACTCACTCTGCAGAGGAAGCCCTCATCCATCGACTCAATGAAGCCCAAAAATGTCTACCATGTGTGATCTATTTGCCGCAGATCGATTTGTGGTGGGAAAACACACCGCAGTCCATGCACGTCGCGCTCAAGATGATGCTCATGAACATGCAAATCAAGGCGAATCTACCCGTGCTGTTCCTCGCGACCACATCCAGTTCTGAGCTGAAAGATCTGTCCGAGTCGGTTCTTGAATTGTTCACACATGACCGAACTGTCCAGCGCTCGTCGATCACTTGGCAGCTCAACAGTGTGAGCGACAAGAGTCGGAAGGCCCACTTCGGCCAGGCGTTCGCTGCGATTGGTGCAGCTCCTCTGCCGCGAAGAAAGAGACAGCGTGGTTCGGAGAAGTTGGAGATTCTGCCGCTTGCACCAATTGCGAAGAAGTCGAAACGAGAACCAACATTGGCAGAGCTCGAGAGAATACGAGAACACGATCTCCACTGTCTTCGCGAGCTGCGCATTTTCCTCGGTCAAGTGTTGGACTACTGCGCGGGACAGCGAAGCTACTCGCCGTTCCATTTTCCAGTTGACTCGGAAGTTGTACCAGACTACAATCTCATTATCAAGAACCCGATGGACTTGAGCACGATGCGGGAGCGACTCAATGAGGGTGACTACACGTGCTTCGAGCAATTTCTCGATGACATTCAGCTTATTGTGCGCAATGCCAACATGTTCAACCCGAAGCGAAGCGCGACGCGGCACATTGCCCATGCAGCGGGAACGATGAAGGACAACATTTTGTCGTACGCTCATCGCTTCCGCAAGCACCAGGGGTATGATTTGTTTGCGAAATGCAGAGAGGTGACCAAGCGACTCCACACTAATCCAGCTTTGTACAACGAAGGGCCCGACACCACCCAACCGCGTCGCAGTTCGAGCAAGCCGAGTCCAGCGAAGCCACCGTTGCGTGTTAGCGACCGCCTGAGAGGGATCCAAGCCATTGAATCGACTGTTGAGGAGGCACCATCATCGAGAGATCGTGACGATATCATGCCCAAGTTGACCATTAAGGGCAAGGAGGTCCATGCAAGTGCGGACGGCGAAGAAGGTGCAACCGCACAATGGTTTCACGCAGCTCCAAGTCGTGCGATGTCGCATAGTTCTGATCAAGACCTAGTAATCAACGCGGATGAGGACGGCTTAGGCGCGACGGACAGTGCGGACGCGTCGGATGCGAACTCCT
This sequence comes from Pythium phragmitis, assembly GCA_023335925.1. Lineage (NCBI taxonomy): Eukaryota > Oomycota > Peronosporomycetes > Pythiales > Pythiaceae > Pythium > Pythium phragmitis. Next base: position 11,122 of record JAADVZ010000473.1, read on the forward strand.
CGTTGCAGACCCAGGTTTTTGAAGAAGGCGAGACTGTATTTGTCGTGTCTCGAACGTTTCCAGGCATGAACAAACTGGGTGGTGTTGGGAAGGTTGTTCGGCGGAACGAAGATGGCACGTACTTTGTCAAGTACGTCTTGGGAGGAAGCGAGAAGAATGTCGAGCCGATTTTTGTTCGCAACTTCACGGACGAAGCCGTTCAAGAATCTGTGAGGAACCAGAGAAACAACCTCAATGCGTCCTTTCCAGGAAAGGGATTGTCTACCACAGAGAGAGAGCCAACGAAGACGAATGCAGAGATTCAGGGCGAGTTCTTTGACCGGCTCGTGTGGCCGATCCTATCCGACGAAGGATGGACGCGTGAAGAAGTGACGGACGTGACCGACGATGGAACACCCGTCGTCATCCGCTACATACCGCTCACAGACAGCAAGACGGCTGTAGCACTCGAGGGCGTGGACCAGGTACTCGAGTTCATCAACAGGGATCGTAGTCTCGCCGTCAAGTGCTTCGGGAAACGCTTTGCGGAGGAACTGCCGACCAAGGCGGTGTTTAGTGATGATGCCGCTGAAGCTGATGCGACTGCTTTGGATAAGCGTGAATCGGAGCCAACGGACGTACAAGAACCAAACTCGACGCCAACGTCCAAAGAGAGCGAAGCTGGTGGAGCTGAAGAAGCGCCCCTCCTGCTGGTCTCCGCTCCAGAGACCGAAACAGCCAAGGAACACGTCGAGGATGAAGAAGACGAGAGGCCGCGGGAGTTCATTTACGACGAGGTCTGTCTCCATTGCACGATCTATATGCCATGCCATTTTTGTCCTTGCTAACTGACGATTTTTGATTGTTAGGCTCGAATGGCAAGAGCACTTTCTGATCTCGTCACGAAAACCGCCGGCTGGACGGTGGGGGAACTCCGTGATGAACTCCTGGTGCTCAACAAGCTCGCGTACCCGTTCCGCTACGAACACGACCGATCCAAGCTGATGCAGGTAATGGACATGTCGCCAAACGTTGCGTCGATGGGCTAGTAGTATTCAAATTGACTGTGTCTCAACTGTCAGGACGTCGAAGAACATGTTGCTGGCCTCAGTAGATAGGCCGCCCATGACCAGAAGAAAGCAACTAGTGCGGATGATATCAATCCAGAATCGAACATTCCTTATCTTGTCGCTGGACGATTCCTACCGCCCGCACCCTCCACTCAAGACCCTCTTTGTGACTGCCTACAGCCTGAACTGGAAGACGTCCTTGTGGCACTTGGCGCGGACGTAGTCACGCACCTTGCCCTGGACGATCACCTTCTCAAAGAGCACCACGGCGACCGTGTTGGCAACCCCGATGGCGAAAATCTCCCAGCGGAACGACGTGGGCAGCGGAATGTCGGGGAGACCGACGACGTTGGTGCTGCTGGCGACACGGAACTGGTCCGAGAGCCGCGTCGGCGGGCCAAGGAACATGATGGCGAGCAGAATGAAGAGCACGGCGTAGTAGACCATGAGGAATTTGTTTTTCCAGAAAGCCTGGCGGAAGCGCGAGCCGATCGACGTGGTGAGACCCGTTGACATTTGCTGGAAACAGATGAGAATCCAAAGCGACGTCCCCAGGTTCGAGTCCTGGAGCAGCCACCACTGCACAAGATTGACGTCGGCAGACTGGAACGGGCAGTACCACGGTTGCGACATTACGTGGTGGATGCCGCAGTAAAGGAAGATGGCGTGGATGACCTCCGAGCCGATCAGTGACGTGAGCGTCGTGGGACCCACGAGCGACGACGTCGGGCGCTGCGTGCCGAGCGCCGGGAGCGGCTTGGCACGCGTGATCGCGTACGAGAGCCCGACCATGATGGCACCGTCCAAGTACATGAAGCCAAACTGCGAAATGAACACGCCGTTGTAGTACATGACGAAGCGGCAGCCAATACCAATGAGCCCGTACATGAGCAGGTACTTGACCGAACCAAACGACGTCGCGAGCGCGCCGCGGCCCTCAATAATGACGTCCACGACCGACTCGAGTGACTTGGTTTTGCTCGTGAACGGTGATACGACCGAGGCCTCGGCCTCACTGAGCGCGATGCCGACGTGGGCAATTCGGAGCGCGCCGCAGTCGTTGCCGCCATCGCCGCACATGCCTGTGACAGCACCCGATGCTATGTGCAGCTTCACACACTCGACCTTGCCCGCGGGCGTCATGCGGCTGAAAATGCGAATCTTGAGTAGCAGCTGGTCAATCTCCCCCATCTTGACCAGGTGGTCAAACGCCTTGCCGGTCACAGCAAGCTCGGCCTCGTCGGCGAGGAACGAGATCTGGTCATGGGCGTACACTTCCTGCGTGTCGACATCCTTCCACACGAGACCCGAGTCGAGCATGTCGCCAAGCACGACACGCGAGTCCGCGTCAACCATGCCACTGGCGCGCGCAATGTAGCAGCCAGTCATCGCGTTGTCGCCCGTGATCATGACAGTGCGCACATCGCCGGCCTTGAGCTTGAGAATCGCGTCACGAGAGTCTTCCTTGAGCTCGTTGCGGAAGGTAATCAGACCAAGCAACGACAACCCAGCCTCGACGGCGTCGCGATCCCCAAGGAACGCGTGCATTTGCTCCTCGGTCATCTCAGAGACTTCCTTGAACGCGACACCCAGCACGTAGCAGCCATCCTTGGCCAGGTTATCAGCGAACTCCTTGTAGTTGGCCGGCACCGACACTGGCGTTGACACCGACTGCATCTTCTCGTACGAGCCCTTGCAGAACACGTACAGCTTGCCCGTCTCCTGGTGCTTCATGATCACCGACATGGACATGCGGTGGTGGTCAAACTCAAAGCGCTTAACGACCTCCAGAATTTCCGAGCCATCAGCAGACTTGACGATGGGCAACGAGCCTTCCGACTCGATCAGGCTCCACTTGGTGCTCTCAAACATCTTCACCTCCACCTCGTTTCCGACTAGCGTACCGTTCATCGTGCCAACTGCGTGGCATGACGCAAGCGCGTACTTGACAAGCGGAGCGAGCGTTGAAGAGGTCGAGTCCAGCTCCTCAGCCAGGAAGGCGCCATCGACGACCGGCACAACGCTACGGTAGTCGAGACCTTGCTTGGTGATGGTGCCCGTCTTGTCAAAGCAGAAGACACGAACCTTGCCAGCAAGTGTGATACGGTGCGGGTTCAAGCAGAAAATATTCTTGCGGAGCAAGCGGCGAGCGGCGTTGACCTGGCCGATCGTGATGACGACTGGCAGCAGCGGGTTGAGCACCGCCGAGAACATAAACATACCGTACACGAACGAGAAGTAGTAGTTGGCGACACCGGCATTCGAGATCAAAAACTTCATGGCGAGGTACGCCGCAAGGAACGCAAAGAAGAAGAGGAAGCCCACGACAGCCTTAAGGTGCTCGTCGTACTTGAACTTCATCGGCGCAGGGTAGAGAATCGACTGTACGAGTTGACCACGGTTGGTGTGCGCACCCGTGGACTGCACAACCGCGAGGAGCTCCTCGTTGCGGCCACTCGCGATCGTCTTGGTACCCGAAAACAGCGTGTGCTTCTTGCCGGCACCATCGGCCACGTACACGGCCTTGCTGTCCGCAGGGACGGGGAACTTCTGGACGGGCATCGACTCACCTGTGAGCATCGACTCGTCACAGATGGTTGAGCCTTTGACGATCACGAGATCGCACGGCAGCTCCCAGTTCTCCGAAATGCGCACGAGGTCACCCGGCACGAGATCACCCGACTCGACCGTCTTCCACTTGTCGTTGCGGAACACCTGGACGTCGGTCTGGTACTGGGTCATGGTCACAATCGACGAAAGCATGCTGCGCTTGGTGTAGATGTTGACCGCGGCCGAGAGCACAATGACCACCAAGTTGAGCGCGGCGACCCACTTGTAGTCGGTGTAGTACCAGACGTAGTAGACCATGAGCTGGTACACGTAGAACACGGCGAAGAACTCGTCAACGATCGACCGCAGCCACGACGGCATCTCGAGGGAGATGGCGTTACGGCCCACAATGTCGAGGCGGCGCTGGTGCTCGGCGTCGGTCAGCCCTGTAGCGTCAGCCACGATCTGGTCCAACGTGTCCGGCAGCACGACCGAGCCGGGGATGAAGCGGTTCTCTTCTTCGTCAAACGTGTAGCGCAGGTGCTGGAATTCAATGTAGCGCGTGCCTTCGGACGTCATGTGCACGTTCACGGTCTGTTCAACACCGTCCTGGTGGTGCGGGAAGATAAACTTCTCAACGCGCTGCACAAACTGCGAGATACCCGTGCGGTCCGCGAGAAGCGTCTCCGTTGCTTCGGGCTTGAAGAGTCGCACGCGCGTGGCCTGCGCGAGCGACGCCGGCATGCGGAAAAAGTTCTGGATCTTCTGCTCGTAGAGCACGATAAAACCGAGCCAAATCGAGCAGATCGACCAGAGTGCGATAAACACCTTGATGAGGACGTTTTCGGGGTCGAAAAGGTTGGTGTACTCGGGGAGGTGGACAAACTTGTACTGGTTGTCGAGGATCAAAATGATCACGAGCACCTGCATCAAGAGCGTGAGCAGCACGAGGTAGATGAGAATGGCCATGCCGACTGCCGAGCTCGTGTAGCCGGTCTGCACAATGTCCTCAACGCTGTTGCGGAGCCGCACTTCGGTCTCGCGCATCGCAAGCGACGGCCCCTTGGCGATTCCGGGCGTCGTCGGTCCGCCGCGGTTCTCGAGCAGCTTCTTGGAGCCTTCCTCCAGCGACTTCTCCGTGGTCGCGCCGGACGAAGCGTTCGCACTCAGCATCATGCGCGCGAGCGTCCAGAGCAGCAGCACGCCAAAGAAGACGGCGTACAGCACGTAGAGCACAACGAGCTCGGTCTCCTTGCCGGTCGTGTAGTAAAATCTTTTACCAGAGCCCGTGCTCTTACAGTTCTCGCGCTCCTCGTCAGAGATGGAATAGCACTTGGCGCCGAGCGGGAACGACGCGTTGTTGTTGCGCGGGTTTTCCTTGGTCGTGAGGTAGATGGCCGCGTCAAAGTCGGCATCGTCCACGAGCGACGTGTTCAGCACGACGCGCTTGTCCACAAAGTTGCACTGCATTTCCGGGAGGTCGAGCTTGCCCTTGCTGACGGTCGCGACCATGCGGCACGTCTTTTGCTTGTCGCCAAAGACGTACTCGGGCGCGTCGGGCTTGTACATGGAGACGTCGGCCGGCGGCTTGACCCAGTTGATCTGGCGGGCCTTTTTCCAGCCTTCTTCGTAGTACTTGCCATAGTCGCCGCCCGTCGGGCGCTTGAACGACGTGTAGATGGCCTGGTTTCCGCCATAGTCGCAGCAGAAGGTGGTCGTGCCGACCGAGTTGATGGGGCACGCCGGGTAGATGCTCTGCGGGTCGGTGGCCCGCGTGAGCGTCGCCAGGGCCGCGCCGACAGCGCCTGCCGCGACCAGACGCAGTGACACCATGGGCGACAGGGGGGAAACCTTGGACAAGGGGAAACCGAAGTGTGGACGACGAAGCCAAATCGAAAGTGAGGGCAGAGCGACTTGCCGTGGCGTCCACGGAGCGGCCCAATGCTGGCCAATGAACAAAACCAACAAAAGAAATACAGGAAAAAGAAACAAAAAAGGATTGGGGGGTCACGACAACAGCTGGTGCGGACCTGTCCGAGTGAAGTGCCAGGTGGCGCCCGAGCTGGGTTTGAGGCAAAGGACGAGATATGGCGGTGGTGCAGAAGAATCAGGTGACAAAAAATGACAAAAACACGGCAGGAATCAGGCATGACAAGAAAAAAAAAAAAAGGAAAAAAGAGACGAGATGATACTCAACACCAACGAAAACATGTACGGTAATAGGAATGTTTGGCTGGGCCAAATCACTTGTTATTCGCCAACACACCTGTTACTCGAACTCCAGCATACTTGCCAAACTTGTAGTGGAGGGTGCACAATCGGAAACAACATCGGGCTTATCTTTAACCGCTTGAACTTTCAGAGCAACAGGGTGAGGAACTCGGGCGGGCGTCCAGCTGTGATCAAAAGTCGCTTGAGAGTGGTACTGCACCGTTGTTTTGCCACCAGCAGAGCGAGCAGAGACGATTCAGATGTGTCAAATCCACAGAAGTATTAGAAATAAGAGGTAGTGGGTAGGGTACGGTACCTGGAACAACCAGCAGGTGGTCGCCGCCCTTTCGCTGTGCCCATGTTTTTATTCAAGCACTCCCTAATTCAACAGGGCGGGGATAACCACTGCATTGACACAGCCATTGCAACAGGACGACATTATTGGACGGTTGGCGTTGACAGTCAACTTGACGGCTGTTGTCCGCAACAACCTGTCGCGACCCGTCTGAGGCTGAGGCGCCTGGACAAGCTCGGAATTACCTGCTGGAATGAGCCACTGGATCGTGATGCACTACTGTACATACTGTAGCCAACATTGATTCACTTCTCTGTGCAAGAGGGAGTCCTTGCACAGAGTCGTGAATCCCTCACTGGCACCGCGGCGTGGTAATCCCGTGTCCGTTGCCCTACAGACATTGCGAGCAATGTTCTTTGAATGGCATGTATGTACATGTACAATATTGAAGCGGGTCCAGGAACTGCCCACATGAAGCCGGTATTGAGCCCTTTTGGACCCCTGAATGCGAGTCTGAATGTGAGCAAAGAACCGGAGCGCATCCTCCTTTCTTACTGCTGTACTGTACTGTGAGAATTTGGCCTCGCATGGTCCAGCTATACCGTTGCCCATTCTCTTAGAGAATCTCTGGGCATTCGACTTGCAGAGGCTTTTGGCTCGGAAATCTAATTTACTGTAGATATATCGCCCTTTCGACCTCTAACATTTGATGTCATCGTTTTTATGGGCCAGTAGCTCGTCTCTGTTCATTTGATTACGTACACTGTACCGCTGTTGGTACCGTACTACAGTAGTACGTGTGTCCAGTACAGTACTGTTCTAGTCCAGTACAGTACTGTCAGGTTGGCTCCGCAAACGAGTCACCGCCCTCCACGTCGATGCCATCATCGACGAGTCATGTTCATCCACTGGCAGTGGCCTACTGATTCATGGACCTTGGATGAATCCTAGACCTCCGAGTTGGTTATTGGACTGACAGACTCCATCGACCATGGACCATGCACTTTCCATCTGCAGAACAAACCAACCGAAGACGGGAGGTACTGGCTAAAGTTCTGGCAAACGGTCGGAGCGGATGCCATGACCATTTCAAAGCAAGCCACGGGTTGTTTCGCTTCTGAGTCAAAAGCGAAATAGCGTTGCTCCACCTTCGGGTCAGAACTTCTGACCCGAAGGTGGAAACGCTGTTCCCAAATACACCTCAAGATTACCTTTTCACGTGGCTGCGAATGCTATGTCGCCAACAATTCTTTATTCTACCCACATCAGAATCTTGGCGACATAGCCTTCTGATTCAGAAGACTGTGCAGCAGCCTTTCGATGTTAAGCGCACCTTGACTTGCCCCTCTGATTCTCTTGTTTTTGATTTCCCAATCCACTTACGTTGCGACAAATCGACTCCAATCCCCGTACATTATTTAAAAATAATTTTAATTCCTCCAGTATTTGGCGATGGCCAGTCCAAGATGGTGATATCCGTGGCTACGTGCTAAGTACTAAAATAGTACATTTCTTCCGTCCAATGACAAGTTGAAGTAGCCAGTCGTACAACCCTAGTAGTACCAAACACGAGTTAACCCTTGCTGATCACATTCGGATAGAATCACATCACCACAATACTAGTAGTAGTAGCAAGTATGTAATAACTTAACGCAGTTACCCTTGGAAACGCAGCATCACCAAAGTGTCTTCGTTCGTCTACACAAGCTCACATTATCGATGTGGTCGCAATACCAGTAATCGAACTTCTACTTCTGTACAGCGTGTATCCAATACAACGGTTGTTTTGTGGCATTAGAACAGGAAATGGCACGCATGCGAGCAAGCATGACTCGCGATGATGTTCTCTACAGCTACGATGAGCAGGTCCTCTAGGTTGAGGTTTACAGACCCAACCAGCCGTGGGTGCTGACATCCGAGCCGAAGTGGGCACCCGACGCAATGCCGAGGAAGAGGAAGAAGACCATGACCGCACCGGCGGTCTCACGGTCCTCGGGCTTGCACAGACGCGGAGCGACGCCCATCGTGATCGTCGACAGAAGACCCGTCGTGATACCAATCGTCAAGTTGAACAAAATGTTCCACACCAGCGCAGCCTCCACGTGCGCGCCAAAAATGTACACCGACGTACCGGCCACACCCATGAGCATGATCGGAATGTACGCGATACGCAAGATCGAGAGACCGAAAGCGAGCTTCATCGAGAAGAGCTTGTACACGGCCGCCGTACAGATGATACGGCCGATGAAGTCACCGTAGTTGTACGAGCCGATGATGCCCGGCGAGCAATACCACAGACCCGTGACCGGGCCGTAGACTGTGGTCGTGTACTTCGGACTGAGGTTGCGGCTAGCAGTACAGCCGAAACCGGGGAACACCGAGAGCGAGACAAAGAAGATAAGCCACTGTGTGATGGCCGGCATCCAGATGATCGTGAACACGCGCACAAGGTTGCGCACGTTCTCAACAGGGTTGAGCGCCAGGTTGTGCTCGCGCGTCGAGGCCTCGTTACGCTCCAGGAGGAACACAATGCACGGGAGAGCGGTCATCTTCTTGTACAGGAACACGGCGGCGATGAGCACGACGATGAGGAGCCCAAAGAAGAGGTAGAACGCCAGCTCATTCGACGACTTGGTGGCATTGGTACCGCCGACAATCAAGCGCAGCACCGTAGCGATCGTGACGTTGAGAACGCCAGCACACACGTTACCAATCTGGACAGCGTTGGTGAACTTCTCCACGGGGAAAAGTGCTGCCAGCAAGTAATACGTGGCTTCCGTCAGCGAGTTACCGAAGCCGATGCAGCCAAACATGATGAGAACGAGCAGCGCGCCCGTGTTGGGGTTCGTGAACTTGATCGCGCTGAAGACCATGATCAGGATCGAGCAGACGATGAAGATCGCGTAGCCAGCGTACACACGCGGCTTCTGGCCCACCTTCTTGTCAAAGCCAGTGACGATCTGGATGAAATGGCCGCCAACCATGGGCCACGCCGTACAGAGCGTCGTCAAGAAGGCAAAGTTGTACTTGGTACCGCCGAACTTGGACTCGTAGAAGTTCTGCGCCGTCAGGCACGAGTAGTACGCCCACAGCACCGAGCCGTTGAGGAACATGAGCCCATAGTAGATGAAGTTTTCATTCTTCTTGATGTCGTCCCAGATTTCCTGTGGGATGCCGTCCGAGCCCGTCTCGAGCTGGTCCTCCTGAATGAGCTTGTCGTTCTTCGATGGCGAGTGCATCGCAGCCTTGGTCGTTCTTCCGAGTCTTGCGCCGACGGAGAAAGATGAAGAATGAGCGGCGTGTTGAATCTGCGGGAACGCGGGTGCCGCCGTTGTTGGTCTCACAGAACGGACCCGTCCCGCCGGCTGAGGCCTGCTGGGAATCCCAGACGGCCGATACAGACGAACCGTCCTGTCACCACTCAATCATCCACAACCAGTCGATGGCGGGTTGGGTTTCTGGGGGATGCGGGAGAGTTCGCGTCAAACTCTCAATCTGTTTCTCTCACGGGTCTTGGAGTGACAAAAAAAAGAAGCCGTGCGTCCGTCTGCGTACGGACCCATACACCATGCCTCGTTGCTGCACGCGGTCCATGGATCATAAGTCGCTCCCACTGTGTTGAAATTCGGCACCATTTTGGCACGGGCACATTGGGAGTGTGTGAGGAACATGTCGAGTTTGGGAGTCACCTTTGCCTTTTTGGCATAAATTACCCGGATATTCATGGTGTATTGTCGGTCACAGAATAGAGTGACTTGGTTTACAGCGTTTTGATCATTCACAATACCGGTACTATTGTACTGTACTGTAGTATGCTGCCCATCTTCAATTAGGTAATCCAATGCGAAACCTTCAGTGAATGCGAATCACGTGACCCAAAGCATGCATTTGGGCGAACGCTGGATAAAAGAACTAAATTAATGAGATAAAGGCGCAGTGAGCTGTATAACTGTGTTGTGTGCTCTGGCTGGCAACGAATACTGTAATTGCTTTCCATTCTTCCCCGTGTCGCGTTCTAAGGACCTACCTGAATCTAACGCACCACACATGGTCGAATGTCCGCAACTGTGTGGGATTAGCGACACAAATTGTGCCTCCCAGAATTTGTGTCACGACGTGTGCTGAGTCCACCCCAACCCTACCCAGATCATCTGGCTCTATAGCCATCAGCAGTTCTGATTGGATCCAGCCAAATGACACCTCCTGGCTTCACCAAACGTTCGCTCTTGATGGCTCACAGCGGCATGGTCAGCTTTACATTATAAGCGTTTCGCTCGCTTGAATCATGCCCGGACTTGGCAGCATTATCCCGTGGTTGTCCGTCGTTCGAGCCACCCCAGCATCGTGATTGTGCCCAAGTGGCAGATCGTGACCTTACATGAACCTCCATGACTCTGCAACAGCCGGTATGTGATTGGGTCTTGAGTCAAGACACTTGACCGCCACCTCGTCCATCTGTTGTCGACCCCGAACTTCACCATCTCCATCTGACGCGCTCGACGTGGAGCCTAATTCAATGTGCACGCAAAACAAGTAGGTTGGCTGGTCGTCAATTGGAGACCCTCCTCTTCTTCTCCTAATGTACTGATATGGACTTGTACACGTCCGCCACTTCAACTTTGCATGATAACTGCCCGTGCTGTCCACACAAGCAGAAAAGATGTACATCAATGTGCACGCCTTTGTTGCCTAGACTAGGCAACAAAGGCGCTAGCCACAAGGCCCTATTATAGTAGTGGGGGCCCACTGGGGCAACAAAGGCGTGTGCAGTGAACTGAAGGGGACTGAAATAGACCCCATAAAGTTTACGGTACCGGTACCACCACCGCAAACGAATTGGCCTGCTGGTCGATTCGTTTGCAGCGCGTATCCATGCCATGGATACCACTGATATGGTACAATGCGTGACACGTTCTGACGGACGCATGGCGCGCTGCTTGGATTGAAGTTACAGCATCGTGTCCATGCCACGCCCAGCAACTTCAACTACCTTCAACCCCCACCAGCCTTTGGTTGGGCATTGATGCTAATCGTCCTAGGTACTCAAGCCTAGCCTAACTAATACTAATGGCATCTTCAACGTGGTCATGAAAGGACGCCCAGATTTCCATCTCGCCATGAGTGTTAGCAAGCGCACGTCTGCCAAGGTGTACACCAACACCAGCACACACACTCCGCCAACAGTAACGCGTTGGCCTTGTCGGATGCTGCGTCGTCGCCGTCTCCAAAGGTTTCCACTCGCGAGGTAAACCCTAGACGCTGCCGCCGACTTATCGACCGAGCAGCTCTTTAGTGACCAGCTCATTGACAGCAAAGTGGCCGACGACGACAACGACGACGACGAGGACGAAGAAGGAAAGAACCATGCAGCTGTGACCACAGTGGAACCCCGTCGACGCTATCGTGAGTCACCAACGTCGCGGTCCCACTCACGCCACCGCAAGAGCAGCACGAGCAGCACAGCCACTCAAAGACGAGAAAGCGCGCACCACTCGCCGTCCACACAGAGGACGGAGAGACCGTCCTCTCAATGTACCGCATCGAGTCACATTCGCACTGTGTGGCGCGACCTCGCCGACAAACAGCGTGACACGCCCGTCCACGTGTGCTGCTTCTTTGGCTGACACGCGTGTCTCGGGCTCTTGCTGGATGCCGGTGCCGATCCACATGGCCGCAACGCCAAGGGCTTCAAGCCGTCCCACATCGCCAAGACCCGTGAGTGTCTCGAGCTGCTGCGTTCGTATGGTGACGACCTCCAGCAGGGTGACAAGCTGGGCCGCACGCCGCTATTCGTGGCCTGCGCGCGCGACCGCTCCGTCTCTCACGTCCGACGAGGAAGACAAGGTGGAACTGATCTGCCAGCGCGAGCCGTCGCTCGATATCTTCTTGAGTACGTACTGCGCGTGCAGGACGTGCGTGACCTGCAGCTCTCGATCGAGAAGCGGTTTATCAACTGCCTCTTCCACTATTACGTCGCTCTCGTGGACCCAGTGGAGCGAACGGGACTGAGCAAAAGCCAATTCCGCACGGTCTTACGGGACGCCGGCATTCTCCCGTCTTCCTTTGGAGGCGGTGGGAATGTGAATGGCCACTCCCCCACACTCAAGCTCCACGTCTTGGACCTCATCTTCGCACAGGCGTCTCGCGTCCAAGCCTTCGAGACGGCGTCGCACGCGTCCCATGGAGCTCCCTTACTCCACAGTCCACAGCACCGCCAGAGCGTGGCCGTTGCGGGCACCTCTGCAAGTGAGAACCAGCAGCCACTGGGCCTCGTCGGCTTTGTTGCGGCCATGCAGATTGTGAGGGAACGCATGGTCACACTAGCTGAAGAGGATCAGGGAGAGAACCAACAGCCAGTGGAG
>JAADVZ010000474.1:0-23405 GCA_023335925.1 Pythium phragmitis
TAGTGTATGGGTGTGGAGAACTCAGTCATGCGAGTCTGATGTCCTACAGAGACGAAGGAAGTGGAGATTGGGGCTAAGCCGGAGGAGCACGCTGGGCGTGATCATCCGAATCCGTGTATCCACCAGGCAGCCACGTCACGACCGTTGGAGCTTCTTGAACCACCGTGCCAATCGCCAGCACTGCCACATTCCCCTCAGCAGGGGCCGTCTGAGATTTCGACGGTCGTGCTTATCCACGGACCCAGCACATCCGCCCGCAGTGATCGAGCGGTCCAGAACGATAGTACGTCTGCAGCCGAAGTTGAAGCCACGGTCGACGGCGTTGCCCAATCGCATGGACTCCACGTTTTACAGTGCCGCTCAAGTCACGATGAGCAAAATCCTAGAATGGCTGCTCAGCAGCTCACCAGACGATAAAATTATTCTCAACTGAAACGAGCGACTCGGGGATTCACCAAAGATCAACCACGCGCTCTCCAGTGCACGTGCGTCTGTCATCATCCTCGCACCGCTGGACGTCGAGCTCGGCTCTCTCCCGGCGTCCGTCGAGGGCGTCATCTGTGAGTAGCTCATGAGAACGCCGCACATCGACTGGCTTGACTGAGCTTCTGTCCCACAGGCTTTGGCACACGGTCGTTAGAACTGGCGATCCAGGCCTGCAAGTGATGCGGTTGCACTGTAGCCTCTCGTTTCATTTCTGAGACGCAGCCAGTTTTTTTCCATCTGTGTTGAGTTTCATAAACCCGCTGTGTCGTTTTCAATAGTAACATCAAGTGTTTTCCGAAACCCGTTTCGGCAATTCTGGTTGAGTACGAACCCATATCTTGAAGAGTCGCCAGTAAATGGATACCCTTTCCCCTGACTCCAACGGCAACTGAAGAAAACAAAGATCCCAAACAAAACAAAATAAAAAAGAGCCGCTGGTGGATCAGTTGGTCGCAAACCCAGAGCAACGGACCACATGCGTCATCGCAAGAAGGAGCGCCACCAAAGTAAGTTCCCTGAAACCACCTCGAAGAAAACTAATAAATAACGTGCGAAGAGTCGGAAGTATCCTCACGAAACGACGTGCATGGTTGTGTTTTGTCTGTAAGGAAAGGCGTAACGGACGATCTAGCAAAGATAATTTACTGCAATCGCATAAAAATAATAAGCAACGCCCGCTTCTGTTGCTCTTCTCTTCCCCGTCTCTTCCTCCATATAAAAATAGCCGTTGAGTCGCCATTCCCGACAGCAAGCTCTTGTCGCAAGTCGTTTCTTCTGGCGTTTCGCCCCAAGACGGCTCTTTGGTGTGGTAGGCTCGTGCTCAAGGGCCACGCCACCTGCAGCAAGGGCGGGGCGGCGTATTTTATTTTTATCATACATCTATTTGCGCCGAGCCCCTCGAGTTGGTCCTCTCTCTTCCTCCGCTTCCTTCTCTCTGGTGAGTCTGTCTATCTATATGTGGTGGTTGGGAATATCTCCTCTGGCCTTGGCGCTGACTGATGGGCGATGGCGTAGCTCGCTACCGACACCAATGGGCCGCAAGAAGATCAAGATCCAGCGCATCGAGGACGACCGCAACCGCCAAGTGACGTTCACCAAGCGCAAAGGCGGACTCTTTAAAAAGGCCATGGAGCTGTCCAAGCTCTGCGACTGCGAGATCGCGCTCATTGTGTTCGACTCGAACGAAAAGCTCTACCAGTACGCGAGCACGGGCGTGGACCAGATCCTGCTCAAGTACACCGAGTATGGGGAGCCGTACGAGATGAAGGACAACAACGATGTACGTACAGAAGAGAGCATAGCCTCATAGGGCAAGAGAACTGATCGAGTCATGAGACTGTCGCCATAGTACGAGATCCTCTTTGGCGACAAGAAGAAGGCCAAAGACGCGTCTGCGGAGCCGCCGGCGAGCGTGGAGTCCGCAACCAGTTCTTCCTCGACCACCAATGCCAAGAACAACAAGAATGCCGCTGCCCATAATGCTATGGCATTTGGATACGCCAGCATGGACATGGATGATGACCGCATGCTCCACGGCAGTGCCTCACTCGGGCTCACGAACGATCCCGACCAGTACAAGCTCAACAACACACGTGGTCACAACGCAAGCAGCAACGGCAGTGCTGGCCCAAGCCGCACCGGCAGCGCTCCACCAAAGAAGCGGGTTCACCGCAGCTTCCAGCAACTGCTCAAGAAGGACCAGCAGTCGTACATCCCGCCGTCCCTCCCTCTCTATCAGCACGGGGTACGTCGTAGAACCCTGAAAGCCCATGAGAGTTTTGACTGACAGGGGTGTGTTGTATTGTAGATGGGAATGCTGGGCGGAATGCCAGCGCACCACATGCTGAGTGCGTTGCCTAGTCCTCCAAACCTTTCCAGTATCTTGCCCTCCCCCACCAGTACGTTCCGGCAGAAGACGGTCTATGAGGAAGATTTGTTTCTCTAACTGACTTTCTCTGCATCTTTAGCGAGCCTGCTTCTTCGTCATGATTTCAGCCCTCAGGGCGGCGGCATGTTTGGCTCGCATCATTATATGATGAGCCAACATGATCTTGGTGACAAGAATGGCTCACTCGGGCTCAGCTTGATGCCGTCCGACTTTGGCAATGGCTCACAGCTCAAGCAGCAACAGCAGGGATTCTACATGCCACCGCGCGGGTATTCACCGATGGCCATGGGTAAAGCCTCCAACTACCGAGCGGGATCACCTGTGGAGTCCCCGCATGACGTTCATCGGGACCATGTCAACAATGGGGCTGGTCGTACACGGGACCATGGGGCCGACCGCGACCACGATCGCGACCATGGGATGGGGGAAGAGAAAATGCCGTTGCATCACAATGGCAAACTGGAATTGGCCAAGACGACGAATCGCGAGTTTGACAATAACACCGCGAAGGAGCCAATCGCAACGCCCAAGGAGGACCGTGCAGACGAACACAGTCGCTCCGGTAGTGGAAGCAGTTCGGCTCGATCTGATCAGTTGAGTGAGTTTGACGACAGCGGACGCGAGAAGCGTTTGCATCCTGAGTTCGATGATGCGACGCTCGCCCATCAAAAACGCCAGCGTATTGCTGTATGACCACCACCGACCAGCTCGCTATCCCGAAGACGAGCGATCTTCCAGTGAACTACTGTTTTTCAACGATCGAGACCAAAATGTGGGGATGCCCTCAGCGAAGCCCCCACGTTCCCACACACGAAAGGTAGCTACCTCATAGATTTTGCGTTGCTGTCATTGTAAGTTAGTGAGAAGCACCGTACGAATACAATCAACTCACGCCGAATGCACCTCCACAAACCTCCATCGCGAGCATGTCCCTGTGATCGAGTTCACACTTCGTCGATGGCTTTGGAGATCTCGGCTTCAGTTTGCTGCAGGCTTCGCCACTGGTCTTTCGATAGCGAAATACCCTTCTTCCCCGGCTTCATCTCGCTGCCTTGCTCATAGTATTCACGGAGATCGATCAGCACGGCAGTGCGGAAGAATCGCACTGTGATTCGACGCTTGGACGAGAGCTATACACCATCACGAGCCATTAGATCGGGTTGCCTGAACGAACCTCATCAAATACCCAGTACCGTAAAGGCAATCGTTCGGTCCTCATTCACAGGGATTCGCTCCTTGAAGTGGTCCATACTACGGCCATCCACGCGGTCTTCCTCAACCAGCGCCACAGCATCGTCAATGATTGGCGCCATCCGCAGCAGTGTGTTCCACTGGTCCTTGGCCAGAGAGATACCTGTCCAGCACAAGAGTTCAAGAATCGTCAGCACCTACGTTTCAACGTGCATCCATACATGTCGTTTTCTTACCCTTCTTGCCAGGCTTGGAGACACCGTTATCATCGTAGTATTCTCGAATATCCACCAATACAGTCGATTTCCAGCGGCGCACAGTCACGCGACGCTTGGTCGACAGCTGAAACACGCGTTCGTCTTCATTGCTTTGCACGCGGGTTGCTGCAGCACTGCTGAAGTTGCTAGTGGACTCTGTACCCGTCGACGGCGATTGCCGAGCCGCCTCTCGCGCCGTCTTGAACCCAGCTTTCGCCTGCAGTGGCGACGGTGTAGTCTTGCCCTTCGGTTTGGCCTGCATGCGTTGCAATTCTTTTTTCTGCTTCCAGTCGAGCGGGTGGATGTCGGTCTGCTGCGTCTGCTGTTGACGTTTTGCGAACCCGCCGCGCGCCAGCGGCTTGTCGTCCTCCGAGTCCTGCGACAAGGAAGTCGCCACGCGCGCAAACGCAGGCTGCTGGCGTTGCTGTAGTTGTTGACTCGCTGCCGCGCGCGCCGCACCAAACCACGCGCCGAGCATGGGCTTATGTTGCGGTTGCGTTTGTTGCGTCATCGCCGTCTCTGCGATGTCGGTTCTAGCGCGCTTCCATGGCGCCTCCCGCGCATTCGGTTGTGTGGCTGCTCGCCAGGAGGGAGCAGAGCGGTCACCCAATGAGGACGGCGCTTCTTCAGCCGCTCGCTTGGTCGGCTTGGTGAGCTGCGAGGCCGCCGCGAACATACTCATTTTCCCCTCGAGCAATAGTTTCCTCTGCGTTCCGATGAATGTTTCCCGCGCAAAAGAAAACGGGAACTTGGATTGGACGAAAAAAGCGCTTTTTATGTGCCCATCTTCTGAGTATACTGTATCTGGGTCTGATAACAGCACAGCTGTACCGAATTCCGGATTTTGAAGAGTCGGTTTTAATCGAATCCCAAGTCCTCTATTCGAGTTGTAAAGCGTGTGCCGCTGCGGATCCCCATTGGCTCTGTGACACGCGCTTTAGCTATTGGCCAGTTCTGCCGGCATCAAACGCAAATGGGATGAGATTTGTTCACGCTGCTTCATTCTGGACGGAGCGACACCTTAGTCCCATCTCCACCCATCCATCCACCACTGCGCTCCCACGGCCGGCGCTCTCGTTCGTCGAGGTGTCCAGATCCACGCCCAGTTGACGCGCGTGCCTCGCTCTGGATAACCGGCTTCCCGGTGCCACAGGATTCCAGTGGTGAAGCGCTTTTCACGCCTCGCTCCCACCCTCGTTAACAAAATCTTCCACGACCCGTCTCGTCAATCGCCGTAGCGGACGTATCTGTCTACCAGTGCCGTGGGTTCGCGCGGAGGGACTCGTCTACTCTCTCTCTCTCTCTCTCTCCAGTCTCGCTGTTCCGTCCATAGAGAGGGTGGGTGGGTCTGTCTGTCCAAGTGTCGTTTGCTGGGCTCGTGTCTCCGTTCAGCCCCGCACTTGCATTCACGCCAACCGCGCGGCTGCGTTTCGAGTGGTGTTCTTATTCTCGGCACGTTCCGCTTTCGCGTCTGATCCAGTCAATTCGTGTTGGTGGTGGGATCTGGTCACCGGTCCTCTTTGTCTTCAGCGGATCCCTTCGTCTCGCTCTCCTACTGCTACTAGCAACGCCCTGTCCCCCAGTTTCATCTGCCGTGACCCCGAAAAAGAAACGGCAAAACGCCATTGCCACTATGGATTTTGACGACGAAATGTCGAGTCTCCAGATCGAAGACCTCGGCGAGTACTTTTTCCCCAACGACCTCCCGAACGACAACTGGAAGGGCTTCTCTCTAGGCTACGGCGAAGAAGACTCGACCAGTGCAGCCGCTGCGAGTTCCTCCTCCAGTGCCTCCAAGCCCATTGCGATCGCTCGGTCGACTTCCCACTCGCGCGACCGCAGCGGATCACTAAGTAACAGTCTCAGCGGTATCGGTGGAGGGCTCAGCCTGGGAGCGCTCCAAGACCCGTCACTGCTCGTGTCGCCACCGTCGGTACTCGCGCCTAGCTTTTCCGACATGCTCAAGCAAACCAATGGCGCACTCACGGCCGCTGCCATGGGCTTGGACGCTACCGACTTTGCCATGGCACCAGCAGCGACAGTGGCAACGCCGCGCACGAAGGACGAGCAGCTCATGGACTTGGCAAATTTCACACTCGAAGGACGACTGCACCGCAAGCCCACGCCACAGCCATTGCTGCCACAGCCGGTGCCACGGTCGGCAGCGATCGCAAAGGCCGCCCCGTCCAAAGTGGCCGCCGACGGAAGCAATGCCCCGGCCGTGTGCAAGCGCATCATGGACGACGACGACGAAGAGGAAGAAGAAGAAGACGACGAGGACGACGACGACACGTACCGTGCCAAGCGGAGAGCGTCGTCTGGAAAGCCCACTGCGTTTGGCAGCAAGCGGTCGTTTGACATGGTCGAGTCGCGTGCCACGCCGAGCTGTGCCACGATCGTCGCGCCGGAGGACGACCGTGGGTTCCGCAAAAAGTCACGCGAGAAAATGCGACGCCAAGAAGTCAACGTTAAGTTTGACGAGCTCATTGAGTTACTGGGCCTCTCGAACCGCGTGCGCAAGAGCGCGATCCTCCACGAGGCCGTGTCGGCTATCAAGTCGCTGCAGCGCGAGCGCGACGAGATGCGGCGCGACCGCGACCGGCTTCAGCAGGAAGTCAGCAAGCTCGCGACGTGTCTCCAGTACTCGCATTTGGGCTCGGTCGCAGCCGCGAATGCCGCTGCGGCCATGTCGCAACATCCTTTTCAGCCGCAGCTCACGCCCATGCACATGAACACTCCGCACCAAATGCCGGTACGTCTCTCTCTATCTATCTATCTCCTCCTGGTATCTTTAAAGTCTGACGTTCCCTCGTGTTGTCTCTGAGCAGGGTCCTGGCTGCTTCCCCATCGGCGGAGCGACGTTCAGTGCAACACTAGCGGCAGCAGCAGCAGGAGCAACTGCCACGCCATCTAACGCGACGCCCATCGCACCCAAGGTGCTCAAGTCGGCAAGTGATTCGAGCGCTTCGTAGTTATGGACAGTTTGTTTACCAGTGTTTGCCGTACCATAGAGAAATTCAGGAGTATGAAGGTCGGGTCTCGGAAGACGAGATCGACCTGTGAGGTGTCATAAGCATACACAGACCCAGAGTGTTTTTTGGTTTCGTCTTGTTTGTACAGATGTGTAGCTCCTCAGGCGTCGGCAAAGAAGTGGAGAAACGACGCGCCGTCGCTTGCATTGTTGCTGCTTCCTTCCCCAGTCGGCGGTCGGCCCACGCGTCTCAAGTGGTTCTCGACGAGCTTGCGGGCCGTTTGCTGCGTCGCCTGGAGCTCCTGGTGGAACGCACTCTTCCGTCGCGCGGCAGCGTGGCGTTGTGGGTCACTACTACTCAAACTGGGGTCGCGTGGCGTCCGTAATGCGGGTGGCGGTGCTGCGATCAGAAACGGATCCCTGCCAATCGGACAGCGTGGCGTGCTGCTGAGGAAGCCAGCGCGTGGACTCGCACTCGTGGCCAGCGAACTACTCAAGGACGATGTTGCTGCCACGACGAAGTCTTTTTTCTTAGCGTCCCAGTGCATCTTGCTGTCGTACATTTTGCTGAGCTGGTGGTCGAGCACGCGCTGGTCCTCTCGCTGGGCCTTGGTGCACATCAATGAGGACGAGCCGGCTAGCAGCAGCGGCTGAGGCTGGTGTGGCTGAAGCTGATGCGGCTGAAGAGGCGGTGGCGTCGGGAACTGGTGGCGCAATCGATCTACATAGTCGTGGGCGAGCGTGTCCGAGTGCTCAAAGAGGAACTTGCGCACACACGACGAGAGCATCTTCGGCGACGAGACCACGCTGAGATCGGTGGGTGCCTTCGGGTCTCTCGGGGAGAGCGCGGGTCCATTGGATAATGACCGGAAGAGATGTGTGGCTCGTAGATGCGGTAGGTACGGAGCGCTGCCCTCGCTAATCGCCGGCGGCTGCATGACGACGTGGAGACCCGGCACTGCCGTCTCTTGGTGTGGATTCCGTGGGGACCCGGGCGAGAGTACCGCCAAGTCGACGCTATCGCTGTGTGTCCCGATGGCGTGGTCCGTGTGGTGGACCATGCGCGGTCGCTCCGCATGCTCGGCTTCCTGGTGGTTCTGGAGCCGCACCTGCTGGGTCTGCGTGCGTCGCCGTTCGCGAGAGGACGCCTCTTGCTCACAGAGCCGCTGGATTTTCTGCCCGAGTGCCGAGTGGCTACCCCCGATAAACACGCGTGCGTCGGGTTCTCTGAGTACGTACACGTCGACGTGGGCCGACGAGGCCGTGGCCGTGTAGGTACTACTAGGACTCGCAGTCGGCTCCATGGCCAGCAAGGTCTCGAGCCCGACAATCTCGTTGGCTATGACCGTCTGCAGCTCGATCTGCATGTGGGCCACCGGTCGTTTCTTGGTCGTCTTCTTGATCCCGCTCGTGGCGGCCTCAGCCGGTGTCAGCGTGTGCGACTGACCGGGCACGTCCA
The DNA here is from genome assembly GCA_023335925.1 of Pythium phragmitis. Classification (NCBI taxonomy): domain Eukaryota; phylum Oomycota; class Peronosporomycetes; order Pythiales; family Pythiaceae; genus Pythium; species Pythium phragmitis. Next base: position 8,253 of record JAADVZ010000474.1, read on the forward strand.
CAGTTTGCGTGAGCTTGACAACGCCCGAGAGCACCAAGAAGCACACGCGATTCGGAACCGACGCTTCCGCTCGTCTCTCGACCACGAGCGTCTCCCCAAAGTGGAACCGCTTCTTCTCGAGCACGTCAGCCAACGCAATTAGCTTGAGCCGTGGCAGGTCGCGGAAGAGCGGCACGCGCTGTAGGAAATTGATCTTCTGGGCCTGCTCAAAGAACTGCTGGTGATACTTGCTCAGCGTGCGCTTGTACACATCACGATGGAGTTCACAGACTTCACATGGGCCAACGGCGACAGCCGAGGCCGTGCGCACAGCGTCGGCCGAGAGCATGGCCGTCTCCCCGAGGCAGTCGCCGGAGCGATACGTGAACACGCGCTGGCCTAGCTCGCTCCAGTCAAGCCGTGTGTGCGTGTTGTCGCGATGGAGCGGAGACAGCGCAGCCTTTGCTGCCGCCGGCATGCCCACAAAGACACCGACCGTGCCCTGGAAGACCATATAAAACGTCTCCCCCGTCTCACCTTCGTAGAAGAGCGGCTCGCCATCCTGGTACGTGCGCAGCCGCAGGCAGCGCATGACGTCGTCAATGGATGCGTCGTCGACGCCGCGGAACGTCTTGATGTGAATCTCCTTGGCCCACACTGCGAGCAAATCCAGCTCGTCACGTGTGAGTCGAACACCGGTCGTGTCCAGCACACGGGGGGTCACGACGAGTCCGTTGGCGTCCTCATCGGCGCGCGGAGTCGACGAGGCCGTAGTCTGCGCCTCGTGGAGCACGGCGTGGCGTTCCGACTCGGCTGCGAGCAGAATGCGGCGCGCTTCGAATGAAAGGTCCACGTCGCTGCCAAATCGAGAGAGATCCGTGGGTGCCTTCACGACCTCTCGCCATCGCCGGAATCCCGCGGCCATGCGTGCATTGGTCCACAGTGCCACCACAGCGGACCGCACAAGTGTCGTGGCGTCCGTGTCGACGCCATTGAGCTTGGCGATCGTGACTGCTGTGGGCGAGAGGCTGGAAAAGTCCTCGATGACGCTTGTCGTGGTCTCGCTCGTTGGTACCAGCAGGCGCCGCGAGGTCGTGAGCCGCTTGACTTGCTGCGCGTGCAGTGCCGTGGACACGCGGCGCGTGTGGGCAGAGTACGACTCGCGGCGGCGCAGCTCCTCACGGAGTTGCTGCAGCACGCGGCCACGCTGATGGAGCGGAGTGTGCGATCGTGTGCCGCTGTCGCTGCGCAAGTCGCCCAGTACATCAAACGCCTCGAACTCAGTGGTGGCCATGGCGGTCCCCGACAGCAGAATCAACGCCGCGTCCTGATTTATAGTGTGTTTTTCACTCACAAGTTCAAGGCGAGCGTCCAAGAATACAAGAATACTAGTACATCGTTGAAGTGGTAAATGTAGCCATATCATTTATCGATTTCTGTGGTCTTTGTGAGCCAGTTCAACAGCTCATGTTGCAGTCCGATGTTGTCTGCGTGTTCAGTCGATGCGCACCGTCGGACAAACGATCCATTCCGCGGACGGTGGCTTGGGCTGTCGTTTGCTGTCCACCGACAGTGGGTGGAGCCAAGAAAGCCACTCGCCGAGCTCCTTTAAAGCATGAGAAAGGGAGAGTCGAGCGGTTCACTTCTCCCGGTTCGGTCAAGGTATTCGATGCCTGCATAGTGTCAGCAGTCTACTGCCAAAGGGAGTCTATCTTGATCTCGACTACTGTAGATGGTTCCGCCACGAGTGAGATTAACTACCGTGTGTGTGTGTGTATTCATTCCTGCGGCTCCCATGTCCGTGCGTAGTACTATCGGTCGCCTACGCCAACAGAGCGACTTCTCCGTCTCGACACGCATTCCTCTCTCTCTCCCCACTCGCTTTCTCCTCTTTCCGATTCGACTCCGCCACGCTTACTTGCGGCTCGCGTCGAACGTCTTCTTGACCTCGTCCATAAAGTCTTCCGTGAAGAGGTAGTGGTCGGGCGTGACGTTCGAGCCGTGGATGCAGATGGCCAGATCCTTGGTCATGTGGCCATTCTCGACCGTCTTGATCACGGCCTTTTCCAGGTCCAAGCTGAAGTCGACGAGCTCCTGGTTGCCGTCGAGCTTGCCGCGGTGCGCGAGACCGCGCGTCCAGGCGTAAATGGACGCAATGGGGTTCGTGCTCGTCTTCTTGCCCTTTTGGTACTGGCGCCAGTGGCGCGTGACCGTGCCGTGGGCGGCCTCGGCCTCGACCGTCTTGCCATCGGGCGCGAGCAGCACCGACGTCATGAGTCCGAGCGAGCCGTAGCCCTGCGCGACAATGTCCGACTGCACGTCGCCGTCATAGTTCTTGCAGGCCCAGACAAAGCCGCCGTCCGACTTGAGCGCCTGTGCGACCATGTCGTCAATGAGACGATGCGTGTACGAAATGCCCGCGGCGTCAAACTTGGCCTTGAAGTCGCGCTGGTACACTTCTTCGAAAATGTCCTTGAAGCGGCCGTCGTACTTTTTGAGGATCGTGTTCTTGGTGCTCAAGTACAAGTCCTGCTCGCGGCTCAGCGCAAACGAGAAGCACGAGTGCGCAAAGCCGTAGATCGACTCGTCCGTGTTGTACATGGCCAGGCCCACGCCGGCGCCCTTGAAGTCGTACACTTCAAACGTCTGCTTGTCGCTGCCGTCCGCGGGCGTGTACACAACCTCAAACTTGCCCGGTCCGTGGGCCAAAAAGTCGGTGCTCTTGTACTGGTCGCCAAACGCGTGGCGGCCGACCACAATGGGCTTTTTCCACCCGGGCACGAGGCGCGGCACGTTCGAAATCACAATGGGCTCGCGGAAGACCGTGCCGTTGAGAATGTTGCGGATCGTGCCGTTCGGCGACTTCCACATCTTCTTGAGCTTGAACTCGTCCATGCGCTGCTCGTCTGGCGTGATGGTCGCGCACTTGATGCCGACATTGTGCTCGAGGATCGCGTGCGCCGCGTCCACCGTGACCTGGTCGTTGGTCGCATCGCGGTGCGGCAGACCGAGATCAAAGTACTCGATCTTCAGGTCCAAGTACGGGTGGATGTACTTGTCCTTGATCTGCGACCAGATCACGCGCGTCATCTCGTCGCCGTCGAGCTCGACAATGGGCTTGGACACGACGATCTTGGACTGCGACGCGAACCCGCGGCGGGCCGCGCCCGTGGCGGCAACGCGACGCACGGCCTTGGAGAACATGGGGGGAAGGAAGAGGAGAGGGAAGGGTCTTTCGCTTTGTCGGCGCGAGCGCTGCTTGGGAAATGAGTGGCCTTCTTGAAAGAGCGAAGGGAGGGAGGGACTTCCATTCCCAGTCAGCCACTCACGATGAGCCAAACGCGTGCCGACCCCACGCTTGGCTTTGAAGAGGTCCCTGTCAAAAGCGATCAGCTCCAGGTTGAACAAAGATGGGGCGAAGGAGTCCTAAAAAGGGGTTTCGGCTTCAGAATCCGTTTTATCTATAGATAGATATAAAGATATATATAGAGATAATTTATAGAACGGATTCTGAATCCGAAACCCCTTTTTAGGACTACCAGCTTCAGACCTCTTCCTATAGAAAGAGGTCTGAAGCTGGTAAAACAGGGTTACGATGCATGGGGTACAAATCAAATGATCTCCGGATCTCACCACGCAGAACGGCTGGTCACGTGAGCCTGAGCGCGGACAGCAGCCGCTCGGAACAGAAGGCGGAGGTTGTGGGGATCTGTACTGGAGTTGGCTTTCTTGTTGTCACGACTAATCACTTACTACAAAGTTGTTTTCACGCATCTTGGGATGGGGGTTTAATGCCCCCGCACCGTCTCCGACTTTGCACCCGGGTCACTCGCCTCGCGTCCGCTGTCCGTTTCTAACTGTCGGCTTTGAAATGCGCTCTTCCGGTTGCTTTAAAAGTAGTGCGACTGGGCCTTCGGGGTGCCTTCTTCGTCGTCTTTCGCAGGCGGTTTGTAGTCGTCATCCTCCTCTTCACGCGGTGTTGCCGGACCAGCGTGCATCGCAGGCGTGCCGGGGCTGCCCGGGCCGTCGCCCTTTGGGCTACCGGGGGCATCATCCTTAGGGCTGCCCGGACCGTCACTCGTCGGGCTCATCGGTCCTGGCGTACCGGGCGGGCTGCCTTGCGTGGGCGAGCCCAGGCTCGTTGGTGCCGGTGTGGGGCTGGCGGACGACGTCGGTGTCGACGCCGGCGGTGACTGCTTCTCCAAAGACTTCTTCTCCTTGATCAATGACACGGGAGACAGTGGAATGCCGTCGCCCTCGCCGAGCCCAGTCTGAAAGTGTTCATCTTCATTGCCTGCGTACGTCTCGTCGTTTTCCTCGTGGTACTCTTCGTCTTCGTCAATCGTGGGCTGGAAGTCGCCGCCTTCTTCGTCAAAGTTCATGTCAGCCATGCTGGGATGCCAGCCTTCGAGTCCTTGGTACGAGAAGCGGTCAAAGTGCTTTTGCTCGGACGGCGACGACGGCAGCGACACGGGCGAATCCGGCATGAGCTCTTCACGCGCATCACGAATCTTGGCGATCGCACGCGACAAGTGGCTGTCGTCCGTCACGTCCTCCAGTCGATGCGGAGGTCGCGGCACTTCGACGCGCTGCTCAAGGAGACCTTCCCAGTCAATCTCGGCAAAGAACGGGTGGTTCTTGATCTCTTCCACGCCTTCCGCGCCGCAGCCCAGGCGGTACGCAGGGTCCTTGGTCAGCAGGCGCGTAATGAGATCCTTCGAGTCGGGTGTGAACCGGTCGCTGAACACGGGCTCTTCCTTCAGGATCTTTTCAAACAGCAGGCTCGGCACATTGTGTCGGAAGGGCGAGTCGCCCTGGATCATCTCGTACGACAGGATACCGAAAGCCCACCAGTCGACGGCCTTGCCGTAGCCTTCCTTCAAGATGAGTTCCGGTGCGAGGTACTCGCACGTGCCCACAAAGGAACTCGTCCGCTCTTCGTCATTCATCTCCTGCTTGGAGAGACCGAAATCTGTGCACGCCACATTCCCGTCGGCACTAATGACAATGTTCTCGAGCTTGAGGTCGCGGTACAAAATGTCACTGGCGTGGAGATGGGCGATCGCCAAGAGAATCTGCGCGAGGTAGAACCGCGCGCGCTTGATGCTGAACCGCCCGCGGCGACGCAGCACTTGGCGCAGCGAGCCGCCGCTGTAATAGTCCATGACCATGTAGAGCTTGTCCTGGTTCTGGAACGCGTAGCGGAGCTGGACGATGTACGGGTGGTTGGCTTCCTGGAGAATCTGGCGCTCGGCCATGGTCTGGCGCACGAGGTCCTTGTCCATGACCCAGTCCTTTTTCAGCACCTTCATGGCGTAGAGGCGACCGGCGTCCGTGCCTTCTTTCTTGAGCACGAGCAGCACTTTGCCGCACGCGCCACGGCCAATGACCGTGACCAGTTCAAAGTCGTTGACCGAGAGCTTGCCGGGCTTGGCCGAGCCACTGAACACGCTCTCCTTTTCACCGGTGCGCACCGAGCGCGGCCGCGACCAGTGGATGAGCGACGGCAGCGCACGGCACGTGAGGCAGAGCCGCACCTGGCCTTCGTGGCGCGTCTGCTCGACCGACGAGCACTTCTCACAGCACGGACTCTGGCACGTGCGGCAGTGGCGGCGCCAGCGACGCATGTTGAACGTGTTCCGGCAGAGATAGCACGACCGCTCGAGACCGGCATTGACGTTCTTGACGCGGAAGCCCGACCATCTCGCCTTGAAACTCGCGTAGACCGAGTCGACGACGGCCGCGAGCACTTCGCTGTCCGAGACTTCCGTCCCAGACGACAGCGTGATACAGCCAAAGTCGTACTCGCGCGGCTTGAGCCGAGAGAGCAGCGGATCGGCCGACGCAATGTACGAGATGCACCACTGCGCCATCATCTTGCGGAGAATGTACGTGTCGTCCGACGACACACGGTGCGTCGACTGGATAAACGCGACGCCGCTCACAATGCGCTGCATCTCGAGCATGTGGGACCGCAGCGCCTCGACAAAGAGCGAGCCGCCGTCCCGATACGTCACGACAAACACGTGGGTCGCGCGTGACGTCAGCACATGGTTGCGCCAGCCCGTGATGAATCGGTCCACAGCACTGCGCCACTGCAATTACGGACGAGCGAGTCAGTAGGAGAAGAGCTTTCCACACTGTCCGCTATGTAAAACGTACGTCAATGTCGTTGCCGCGCACCGAGCCATGGAAAATGTCGTCAAACATGACAATGCCCATCTTGTCTTCCTTGGCCTTGACGATATAGGGAAGCATGGAGCCCAGGCTGCCGTTAAAGATGCCGCCACCTGACAGAGAATCCAGTGAGCTTCCCACTTAAAATCACCACGTAAGCCATCACGTACCGCCGTGGCCCGATCGCACACAGAGCCGCGCGCTCCAGACGCCGGCGGGCGAGCCGTCGCTGTCGCCGAGAAACACAACCAGTCGGTCCGAGAACAGGGCCGACCGCGAGAGAAAGACGCTGCACTGGTTGCTCGCGTCGTCGTGGGACGTCGTGACTTCGTGGTACGTCTCCATGAGGTCCTTCATCTTGCCCTGCACGTTCTTCGTGGCCGCCTCGAGTAACCCGCCGGGCGGCAACGACGGCGGCTCCGGGGGTTCCACGTACGACGTGCGGTTCCCATTTGTTCCATTCGTCGACGGCGACGACTGGTCGTCCGTGGGGTACGAATCCGAGCGGTACCGCTTGGCCGAGTCGCTGTCGTCCGGATCTTCTTCGGCGCCTTCTTCGTCGATATTGGCGGCCGTGTTGGAGTTTTTGCTGGCGGTGCTGCCGTTGGCGGCGCGGTGTGCGGCCGTCTGCGAGTCGTCGTCCTCGCCCGTGGAGCCGCTGGGCGTGCGGTTGAACAGGCCAAAGCTCGTCGTGAAGCTGAGCCCGACGCTCTTGCGGCGTACGGCTTCACGCAGCGCGCCAACACCGGCGATTCCCGTACGCGGCGACTTCTTGTTCATGCTCATTGTGGACAAGTTTTTTCCGCTCGGGGGTAATTGGTTGTATCGCCAACGAAATCTTTCGCGTTGGATATTGGATGCTCGATGTTGGGCGTTTGCAGACGCCGGAATGTGAGGGAGAGAGTGATCGACGCCAACGTACGTTGGGAACAGATCGGAGGGACGGGAGAATGGCGAGGGGAGGGAGCAAGCAAATGATGGAGGTTTCGTCCGTCCGTCCGCCGGCACTTTCGCACACTGTGTTGGAGGGAGGGGAGGAGGAGGAACGCCTGGAGGGCGGAGGCTTGTCTGTCACTTCGCCAACAACGAAGGAGGGCCGCCGGTCGCCAACGTTGGAGGAGTCTGATTGGGAGATTTGGGTGCTGTTTTTCGAGCAGTCTTCCCCGCAGCCGGGTCCCGCCCGGCTGGTGCGTTTTGTTGGACTTCCTTTCCTCAAACGGTTTTAGCAGAAGCACGGAATAAATACCCAACGGCTGCTTTTTGCTTCAACGCTGTTCGCATCCATGATTGATCGCCGGTATTATACATAAATTACTGTGCCGTACTGTCCATAGGTATACAACAGGTATACATGTACCCTACCCCGGAAGTTCCACCAGCTGGTATACATCGTATACCTCTGTGCAAAAAAGCCGGAGAATGGTCACTTCTGTAATTTATACAACCTTGATTTTATCCTGAACCCATTCCACGACGCAGTGTAGCCACTTGAGATCCGATCTGCACTACACAGGCCTCTTGACCATCCATTACCGCAGCACAGAAACGTCACCTCGGTCGTTGTATACCCTGTCTCGTTCAATAAAACCTCTGCGTTGTCGCTTTAGAGAGCAGACAAACAACGCGCCGGCCCAGTGATCTTGCCGCTCCTTTTAGGAGCGTGATATGATTAAAATCATATCATGTCTCTGCGCTTCGAGACGACTGTTCAGTACCGCAAACGTACCCACTCCACCCTTTATTGAGCGGGACTTGATCTTGCCGTCGGCAAGAAGGGATTCAATTAGCACTTCTCCTATGCGTTGCTAATCGGCCCATCGGGTCGGCAAGTGTAAAGAACACTGTGTATATCGCTGGAATACACGCTAACTACCAAGTGTCTCTACCCGGTTTTTTCGTTGCCGCCCATCCAGTGCCGCCTCAAACTGTGCCGCCTTTTCCGATCTGGGAAAGGACGCATTCCGAGGACGACGAGGTCGCAAGAATCAGCACTGCTATTGCTGATGCGAGTCAATCTCTTTAGATATATCACCACTGGGGGCCAAGCTGGAGACGAATTTGGACATCGTCGGACAGCGAGCGTTCCATGTCTATCCACGCTTTCAACTTTCGCGCCCGGTCGTCGGCATCCATAGCTCGTCACCAATTCGGAGATTTCGTGTTATCAGATCTGACGCTGATAATATCTGAGTCCAAGAGGTGTTCTGCCACGTTGCGTTGCATATGCTTGGCGAAAAAGCGAAGCCCAAAGAGGCACGCACCGACGTGAAGACACCATGGCGTCGATTGTGCGCAACACGGCGATCAAGCGCATCCAGGGGGTACCACACTCTTCACTCTGCGCGTCTCTGCGCGTTCGAACCATGTCGTTCGCGTCGTCTGATTCGCTCTCTTTCTTCTAGGACGTGCGCGAGATGATGAAAGACCCGAGCGACCAGTACTTTGCCGCGCCGCTCGAGGACAATATGTTTGACTGGCACTTTACGCTGCGCGGGCCGCGCGACACGGAGTTTGAAGGCGGCATCTACCACGGCCGCATCCTGCTGCCGTCCGACTACCCGTTCAAGCCGCCCAACATTATGCTGCTCACGGTATGTTCCCGTTTGTTGGGCGTATCATTCCCATACTAACTCCCTGCTTCTGCACCAGCCCAACGGCCGCTTTGAAGTGCGCAAGAAGATTTGCCTCAGTATCTCGGCGTATCATCCTGAAGAGTGGCAACCGGCGTGGGGCAGTACGTGCGGCGTCTGGTATTACTAGTTGTAGTGTGGAGTATTAATTCCCCTCTCGCGCTGTACCAGTCCGCCTCATTCTCGAGGCGCTCATCAGCTTCATGCCGACCAAGGGCGAGGGCGCGATCGGCGCGCTGGACTATCCGCCGCAGGAGCGACGACGGCTCGCCAAGCTCTCGGGCGACTTCCACTGCGACGTGTGTGGCCGCGCCGCCGACTTGCTGCCTGAACTCAAGCGCGGCGAGGATGGGAAGCCAGCGCCGTCCAAGTACGCCGAGCAGATCGCGCAGCTTCACTTGCACAGCCTCGAGCCGGCGAGCGGCGCCGCCTCCGATGGAGACGCCGACGAGACGGAGACGAAACAAGCGGCTCCGGCGGAGCCGAAGGTGGAGGAGGAGGAGAAGGAGGAGACGCCGCCGTCGATCATTGGCGAAGCTATTTCGATGACGCGCGAACTCACGGGTCGAGAGGCAGCGGACGAGACATCAGCTCCGCAGGCAGCAGAAGCGGCCGAAGCGCGAGAGGTCGCCGCTCCGCCGCTGCGCCGTCCCGAGCCGATCTATGCGGCGCCGCTTCCACCACAACCACAGCAGCCGCCGCCCGGACCCGACCACATTGACACTGTGCTCCACTACGTGACGGTCGCACTCACGGTCGCGCTGTTCGCACTCGTCTACAAGAAGATGCTGCAGATCCAGGGCGTGCTCCAGTGACACTAGCCGCCCCTCGTCCCCACCCGTGCCTATATACAGTCTATTCTTCTGTTTTGCTTGTTGGCTCGCTTTTTTCCTTCCTATGAGAGCCGACTCACGTCAATGCGCATCAAGTCGGCGACGCTCAGCGTGTGCGGGTACACGAGCCTCGCCGTCTGCTGCACGGTCGTGCCGCTCACGTCGTAGACGTAGACGTTGCGGAACCGCTGCCCCAGTACTTTCATGAGCACGATGGACCAGTAGTCGCTCGTCTGCAGCAAGAACTTTTGGTTCGCGATCACAAAGCCCGTGCTGTAAATGCCGTCGGACGACGCGAGCTTGGTGCCCGCAACAAACACACACGCCTCAAAGTCGGACAGCACGCCGAAGCGGTTCTCGAGCTTGGCGCCCGTCGCGACCTCGAACTGCGTCAGCACGCGCTTCTGCGCGATCAGCGACTCGTCGTGCTCGGACGTGGTCGTGCTGTTTCCAGTGGCCATCTGCACGCGCACGGCAGTGGGGTACACGTGGCGATACACGCGGCGCGCGAGTGCGTACAGCACCACGACGGCGAGAGTCGCGTAGATGGGGAGAAACACGCGCACGAGAAACACCACGTTGGGCTTGCCCATCAAGTGCGTGGTCCAGAAGCCCATGGGCGAGATCTTGTCCTGGCCGGGCACGCGCGGAGTCACGTTCAGTGAGTACGTATAGTCGGCGTAAGCCGTGACCTCGGCCGCCACCGACGGGAACACGTGCTGCAGGATGGCGACGCGGCAGTCGTAGCCCACGAGGAAGAGAGCCGTGGCGAGCACCGGGTCGATGCGTTCGCGGCAGACGTGGCCAATGAGTCCGCACGCTCCCAGGTAGAGCGTGAGGAAGTCGGCGCGCATGTGCCAATCGTACACGACGAGGCTCTTGGTGTCCGCGACTTGGAACGCCGTGCTGTAGGCAAACTCGCGGACGCACCAGAACTCGTTAATGTACCACGACGCCAGCACGGCCGGGGCTGTGACGGCCTGCGACGCCGAGATGGACACGAACGCGTCGCCGACCCAGCGGTGGCCCGACAGGAAGCTGCGAGAGGTCGCGATACAGAGAATCATCAAGTTGGAGAGCAGGCTCAGGCCAATGAAAAACTGCACCGCGTGGACCCACGCCCACGAGTCGTGAAGCACGGGCTTGCTCACCCATCGCCACCGCGAGACGGCGGTGACGGCGTCCGCGCCGATGACCCATTGGTAGTTGTTTATGTTGGACTGCTCGCTTTCGCCCTTAATGAAGAACCCTTCCCGGCACGCCGTCTCAATCGTCTTGCGGAACACACGCTTGCCCGGCGGCGGCACGAGCTGGAGAATCGCGCGGCCGTCCCCCGTGAGTCTCTGGAACTCGTACTTGCGGAACTGCAGGTTCCAGTACGGGTACCCGAGCGACACGATCGTGTGGGCGCGCGCGTCGACGTCCGTGGCACGCATGTCGCTCACGATTTGGATCGTGGCGACCGCGGCCGCGCCGCTTTGGGCAGTCGATTTGAACTGCTGGTTCGAGACGTAGGCGATGAGCACGCTCACAACGTCAGGGTCGGTCCGGTCGCGCACAAGATAGAAGAACTTGGCGCTCGACGGGTCGTCTCCTTCAAACGCCGACGCCTGGCAGTCCACGATGGGCGCGATGAGCTCGATCGCCGACGGCGCAATCTCTGTAATGTTGTAGCTCGTGCCGGACGTGATGGCGTCGTACATGGTGCGCATGAACACATTGGTAAAGATCTTTTCCACGGACGGCGCCATGCCGATTCCACAGGTCGTGAACTGCACGGTCGTGCTGTCTTGCAGAAAGATGGAGGTATCTAAAGGCGCCGTCGAGTCGTGGAGATACGTCTTGATGAGTGGCGAGTCTCGCACGCGAGCCGAGCCCAAGTAGCCAGCGATGAGCGGCAGGGTGTCGTCCTCGGGTTCGTTCCACGGGTTGTCGTGCCCGCGCAGCAGGTGCATGGCCGTGTTGATCGCACCAAACGAAATGCAAACGTATCCGATGGCGACCAAAAAGATGAGGAAGCGGTGGGTGAGGTGGAGAAGCAGTTTCGGCGTCATCCGCCTCGGGACAGCCTTCTTGGTGGCCGTGTGCATCGGCGTGACTTCATATTTCTTCATCTGCGTGTCCATGCCAGTGGTCTTGCCACAGCCCTCGTGGGTCAACTTGGATTACTTGGGCAGTTTCTCAGAAGATGAGGAAATGCCACGCCTAGAGGCTGATGCTTTTCCGTCCTGGACAGTTGTGTTGTGGGGTGGTTGCAACGCCCGACGCCATGCCAAAAGCAGACCAAGAAAAGACGTGGAAGCGGGCCAACCATACCACGGTTTCAGGATCCCTCACTCCGTGTTGACTCACTGAGAATGAAACACTGGTTAGTAGGTGGCGTATTCTCGCTCAAATCAACAAAAGCCTACTGTAGTACGAACCGTAAGAGATCGCAGAGAGTTCACCGCCTTCAGGTGATGGGGTCGCCGGTCGGGATGGTGAGGAGTATGTATGTGTGTGTTTGTCTTCTCGTGTCACTACTGGTACTCACAAAGCCAGCAACACATAGCATGTGCAGGTATATGAGCCTTGCAGTCTACTAGGCCGTGCTGTCACCTCCTGTCGTTGCACATCCGATGACCCAATATACTCGTGAGTTTGGTCGGTCAATCCACCACTACGGATTCGAGACGTCCGGTCCGAGTCGTTTCCGATCGCGCATCAAGTAGCAACACGACGGGTCATCACACCGCAGCGCCTGGCAACCCATTAAGGGCGACCTGCTCGATCGCTGATGACGCACTGTTGGTGCCTCGTGGTGGCATCCCTGAGTCACCACATTGGCACAAGAGAAGATGACGACACGACAACCCGACGGCTAAGAGAACTCATCGTTGTTGGTCTGGTGCCATGCACTAGGATAGCACGCTGATATTCACGAGTACGAGATCCCGAAACGCCAGCGTGTGCGGGTACACGAGCCGCGCCGTCTGCTGCACGGTGCTGCCGTTCACTTCGTACAAAAAGATGTTTCGATACCGCCGCCGCGAGAGCTTCATGAGCACGATGGACCAGTAGTCGTCCGTCGGCAGCAGCCACTTTCGGTTCACAATCACAAAGCCCGTGCTGTAGATGCCATCGGCCGACGCAAACTTCATGCCCTTGATGAAGAGACACGTCTCGTAGTCCGACACGACGCCGAACCGGTTCTCGAGCTCGGCTCCGGTCGCGACCTCAAAGAGCGTTAGCACGCGCTTTCTGGCGACCAGGGTCTCGTTACTTGTGGTGAGAGACGCGGACGCTATTGTGATGCCGCGTGGCACCTCAGGCACGACGTGTCGGTAGCCCTTGCGCGCGAGAACGTACACGACCACGAGCACGAGCGTCGAGTAGATAGGGAACAAACACTGGAATACAAAGCCGTAGTTTCGCGTGCCAATCGGGTGCGTCGTCCACATGCGCATGGGCGAGACCTCGTCAACAACGTCGAGCATGCCTCGCATGTACGAGTACTTTCCATAGTCCGAAACGCTCGCGCACAGTGAAGGGATCGCGCGGATGATGGCGGCCCGCGCTTCAAAGCCGAGTGCGTAGCATGCCATGGCAAGCATCGGGTCCACTTTTTCTCGGAATACGCGGCCAATAATACCGCACGCGCTAAGATACATTGTGAGCATGCCGGCCTGGAGCGGTCCCGTGTCGACAAAGATGCGCGTGGCGCCGCTGATCTCATACGCAATGTAGAAGCTAAACTCGTGGAGGACCCAGTACTCGTTCATGAACCACGAGAGAAGCACGGCGACGCCGTTGACGTGCTGCGCAGTGGAGATCGCGACGAACGCATCGCCGAGCCACCGCTTGCCGCCGCGTATGTTGTGAAATGTGGCGAGGCAGAGAATCACGAGGTGCGAAAACAGCTTCATGCCGATGACACACTGGACGACGTGCACCCAGGCCCACGAGTCGGCGATCGTGGGCTTGATCTGCCACCGCCACCGTGAGATGCACAGCAGCGGCTCCGTGTCGGGCACCCACAGCTCGATGTTGACGTTCGACTGCTCAGTCTCGGCCTTGATGTAGAATCCGCTCCGGCTCGCCGTAAGCACGAGCCGCACCAACTCAGTGTCATCTGCGGGGATGCTTTGCAGCGCCCAGAACCCCTCCGCCGTCGTGTGCAGGTACTCGTAGGCCCGGAAGCTGAACTCTTCAAACGGGTACCCAATCGACACGACGTAATGCGTCACCACGGACCGCATGCGCATGTCAACGAGGATCTGGATCGTTGCGACACCCGCGGGGCCTCGCTCGTGCTGCGCGACAATCTCATACGGCTGGTTTGCTAGAGAGACGACGACCAAGCTCACATTGCTCGGAGTCGCACGCTGCCGCGTTAGGAAAAAGAGCCGACTTGTAGAGGCATCGCCGTCCAACGTGTCGGACGTCGTGCAGTCCACGACTGGCGCGATCAGCTCCGTCGTGGCGGTCGCCAGGTCCGTGATCTGGTAGCTGACGCCGCGGGTGACGGCATCGTACACGGATCGCAGGAACCGGTCTTCATAAACGGCGTGCTGGACCGTCGGTATCGTCCGACACATGGAGGATGACGTCTCGGTCAATGAGTGAAGATAGAGCGTGCCGTTCCTCGGCATCGTGCTTCCGCCCAGTGCCTGCGCCACGAGCCGACTCTCGCGCAGTGTCGCCGCACCGACGAACGCAGCCATGAGTTTAAACGTGCTCTCGTTTGTGGGCAAGGGCGGGTCGTCGCGGCCGCGCAGCATGCCCACGGCTGCAACCGCCGAGTCGAACGACAGCTTGATGTAGGCCACGGCCGCCAAGAAGATGCAGATGCGCCGCACGAGATGGAGAATCTGTTTGAGCGAGATCCGCTCGCGCCTTTTGGGCTTGGGTGCCGGCTTCACAGGCGTGCCGGCATTGCTCAGCATCACCATGCGTGAGGCCTAGATGCGCTCGCCGGTGGGTGGCGTTTATCTCTTCGTGAGCGAGCCGCTCGTGGCCTGCGTTGTCGTGCAGCTGGGGCCTCGCGCTCTTGTCTGGGATTAGCACTCGTCAGATATATTAATAACTCCAGAAGAATAGTACCCACGAGATCGAGTCGGCTACAACCACCGTCAATTGACCCTCATCTCGTGGTTGCTGACGTTTGCTTTGAGATCTCTGAAGAGTGGAGATTATCCCGGACGTTGGCAAAACAAACCTTGGGCAGCGCGTACCTCGCAAATAGTGGTAGTAGTTTTGCAGTCGAAATCCTGGACACTAAGCAAAATGAGACTCATGGAAAAGACTGCTGCGTTGCCTACCGCCAACTGGACTGGTACTAGTACGTAGCTGATGCGCTTCGTGTATTGCATAGAAGAAGCTGAGAGCAAAGTAGAAGCTGATACATCTCTCACTTAGATTTTACTTGCGTTGTGCTGGTGCAGGGACAACATCTGTGTGCAAGTGCGAGCATGAAACAGTCGAGCTCTCTTGAGTAACTGGCATGCAGGTACAGAATCCCCCAAGGAGCAACCAGACTTGGCGCGAGTCTTAAA
>JAADVZ010000475.1:0-23361 GCA_023335925.1 Pythium phragmitis
CGTGACAGCATGAAGGAGAACATCACGGCGTGCAGCGTGAACCACGCTGCACGCCGTGATGTTCTCCTTCATGCTGTCACGAATTCTCGGTGAGATACGCGCAGGTCCCACCATAGTACATGGGACTCCTATGTGCAGTAATGCACCAACTTCGTGGCACCACTGTACAGTACACTGTACGAGTGAGATTGTAAATGCTCATGTTTGTCGACACGCACATCGTCATCATGCACATACGTACAGACATACGTACTGTACTCAACGTACTAAACGTGCTGACCGTGTTCTCAGAACAGCAATCGTTCCATTGTTGAGGTTCACGAAAGGATCTCGAGATACGATCTAATCAGATTAGGCGAGGGACAGACTCATTAGCCTCGTGCTCTAGTCACCAGAGTGGATGTGAAATTCACAGTGAATCACACATCCACCAGCAGGTTGCAGCAACCTACGTGCCATTGGGAAACCCGCAGCATCCCTCTTTCCTCTTCTGTGTACAGCACACAGATGAGGAAAGAGGGATGCTGCGGGTTTCCCAATGGCACGGCTCCATCGGATGATTGTTGGATTGGTACAGTGAATTCGGGATCCTTGCTTGGTACACTGTGCGGGAGGCAGCCAACGTACTATGTTCGTAGTGCACATCGGCCCCATTGCGCTGCACTACGTATTGATGCAGTTGAATGGCAGTGGTTGGAATCGGTCGTCCTGGACACTGTGCAGATGTGGTCCAATTGTTATGTACACTGTGCAAGGCACCACAAGAGTGGCTTCGAAAGGCGCACCCAGTCATCTATTATTTTGCGCGACTTACAGTTAGTCAAGCGTCGTTCCACTCTTTCTGAGAACTGCTTCATGAGGAGTCCAGCAAAGATCCGCTGGCTGTCTGATCAAGACTCAAACAACCAAACAGCAAGGCTCGAGCCAGGTGGCCTCACGGCCTTGCTATTCCGGAGCGTGCTCTGCTTCTCGCACGCTCATTCTCCGATTTGCCTTCGAAGCCCCAGCGATGAAGGTCCTCCAGTCCCTCGCCCTCGTGGCCGTCGCGCTCACGAGTGCCGCCGTCTCCTCCGTCTCGGCCGAGCCCAAGCAGCTCTTCCACGTGACGGCCCCCAAAGCCGTCTTTGACGCGCAGCTGCCCACGTTCAACGGCGAGCTCGATGTGTGGCGTATCGACCGGGCTGACGGCGGCAAGGTCACGGCCCAGATCTACGCCACCGAGGCCGAAGTCGCGCGGTTCCAGCACAGCCCCAACAAGCGTGCGATGCTCTTTGCGAACCAGACGCTGATCGTGCGCGATCCGGTCAACACGGAGGAACTGCTCCAGAGCCGTGCCGTCGCTCGTGCCACGTGCGCCAAGACCTCGGGGCGCCGCTACCTGGAAGAGGTGTCGGCCACCAAGTACGTCGACAACGCCTTCTTTGACTGCTTCCGTCAGCCGAACGAAGTATTTGCGTTCCTCGACCAGCTCGTCGCCGAGAACCCGACGGTCTTCTCCAAGATCCCGCAAATCACGACGACCTACGAAGGCCGCGTTGTGCCGGGCTACAAGATCTCGACGGGACCGGGCCGCAAGCCTCTCTACACGCAGGGGCTAATCCACGCGCGCGAGTGGATCGCCGGCAGCTCGACCTTCTACACGATGGCGGCGCTGCTCGACGGTCTCCGTGCCAACGACCCGGCCGTCACGGCCATCTTCAACGAGTACGAGTGGCACTTTGTGCCCATCCTGAACATTGACGGTTACCAGTTCTCGTGGAGCACGTCGCGGCTCTGGCGCAAGAACCGCCGCCGCCACAGCAGCTCGAGCTTTGGCGTCGATCTGAACCGCAACTACCCTCCGGCCTCGTTCTGGGGCAGGGGTGGCGGCAGCAAGGGGTCCGACACGTACCCTGGTGAGAAAATGTTGAGTGAACCTGAGACCGCCGGTTCGTGGGAGTACATCAAGAAACTCCAGCCGTACGGCGCGATCGACATGCACGCGTATGCCGGACAGATCCTCCGCGCGTACGGCAACCAGATGGGCACGCCGCCGGCGCCGTACGGCCCCAAGCTCAAGGTGCTCGGTGATGCCATGGCCAAGGCTGCGGGCAGCGACTACGTGAGCATCCTCAGCGCCGAGCTGTACGTGGCTTACGGCTGCTTCGACGACGCCGTCTTCCAGGAGCTCAACAAGCCCACATTCACAATTGAGATGGCCGGCTCCAGCTTCATTGCGTCCGAGTCGACGATTCGTCCGTCGGGCCTCAAGATGTTCCGTGCATTTGTCGCGTTCGCGCAGGGCATGAAAACGTACTGGAGCGGCCTCAACTAGAGCCGACTAGTACTAGTAGTATTTTTGTGTGCTTGGAACCGCACTAACGTAAATCAACTTCAAAAGCAAGTATTGCTAGCTGTACCGTGGGTCCTGTAAACATGGCTCGGACTTGTTAGGTAGCGGCCATGTCTCCTTTGGAGGAAGCGGCCGTGCAGGAGGAACGGCCGCGCCACGTTGCTCTCTGGGTCCTCGTGCTTCACGACCACGCGGCTACGGTATCGGCACTCGAGAACGCTGTACCTGAAGAGACGGCGCTGTGGAGCGCATCCGGATACAGTGGCTGGTTGCCGAGTCAAAACGTCATCATTCCTTATGTTGTCCATTCGAAACTTAAAAACGCACGACGTTGCGCATCCGCGCCTTTCATCGCATTTAAACCTTGTCCATGCGAGCCTCCCGCGCGCGCCGACGCAGCCGCAGCGCGTCGCCGCCTCGCCGCCCACAGCGCAGGCGCTCCAGATCGGCGTCTCCTCGGTCTCCGCGCGCTCGCAGACGCGACGAAACGCCGCACCCCGCGTCGCTTCGTTCGGCTGCGGCGCGCTCTCTGCCCGCAGCGGCGCATCGCGACGAGCTGCTCGCGGCGCTACGTGCCGACCAGACCGTCGTCTGCGTGGGCGAGACGGGCTCGGGCAAGACCACGCAGCTCCCACAGTACGTACTGCACGCCCTCCAGCACAACGACCTGGACGGCGGCACTGGCGGCGGTCGCGTCGTGGTCACGCAGCCACGTCGGGTGGCCGCCGTATCGGTCGCGCAGCGCGTGGCGGAAGAAATGGGCTTTGCACGGCTCGAGGACTCGCCCGTGGGCTACACGATCCGCTTCGACGACCGCTCGTCGGCCGCGACGTCGCTCAAGTTTGTGACCGACGGCGTGCTCGTGCGCGAGTGTCTCAGCGACCCGACGCTCGCGGCCTACGCCGTGGTCGTACTGGACGAGGCCCACGAGCGCAGCCTCCACACTGACATTCTATTAGGTCTCCTCAAGCGCGTGCTCGCGACGCGGCGCGACCTGCGGCTGCTTGTGACGTCGGCGACGCTCGACGCCGAGCGGTTCGCCGCGTTTTTCGGGAGTGCGCCCATCGTGACGATCCCCGGCCGCGTGTTTCCCGTTGACATTTTCCACTCCAAGCAGCCGCAGATCATGGGTCCGCGCGGACCGCTCTCGCCGTACGTGCGTGCGGCCGTCGAGACGGCCATGCAGATCCACGCATCCGAACCGCCCGGCCATGTGCTCGTCTTTCTCACGGGCCAGCACGAAATCGACGACGCGTGCAGGCAACTGCGCCGCCTCGAGCAGGAGCGAGACGACCGACACACCATGGAGCTGCTCGTGCTGCCGCTGTACGGCGCACTCTCAGCGCGAGCCCAGCGAGCCATCTTCCACGTCGTGCCAGCCCACGTCCGCAAGGTCATAGTCGCGACCAATATCGCCGAGACGTCGCTCACGATCGACGGCGTCAAGTACGTGGTGGACTGCGGCTTCACGAAGCAAACCGTCTACAATCCCGACACGCAGCTCGCGTCGCTCGTGGTCGTGCCTGTGTCCAAGGTCGCAGCACAGCAGCGCGCTGGTCGCGCCGGCCGCACGGCGCCGGGCAAGTGTTTTCGATTGTACTCGAAGCAGTCGTACGAGCAAATGCTGGACGAGAGCATCCCCGAGATCCGCCGCACGAATCTCGCCAACACGGTCCTTTACCTCAAGGTGCTGGGCGTCCACGACGTGCTCGGGTTTGAGCTGCTGGACCGCCCCGAAGAAGATGCGCTGCTGGATGCGCTCGAGCAGCTCTTTGTGCTCGACGCGATCGATGAGCAAGGATACGTGACGAAAAGAGGCAAGCTCATGGCACAGTTTCCGCTCGAACCGAAACTCGCGCGCGCGCTACTTGAAGCGATCGCGTTGGATTGTCAAGACGAGATGGCGACGATTGTCGCGATGCTTTCCGTCGAAAACGTGTACGCGCAGCCCAAGAAGAAACGAGAAGGTGGCCGTGAGGAAGAGGACGAGATGCCGTCACGCGACGAGCTTATGCTCTCGCTGGCCCAAGACGGTCTCATTGACGACCGAGGCGACCAGCTCACGTACCTGCGCCTGCTCTCGGCCTTCGAGAAACTGCCACCACACAAGAGACAGGAATGGTGCGAGGTCCACGAGCTGCGGCTCCGCTCGCTCTCGACTGCAACATCGATCCGCCGGCAGTTACTGGAGATCATCTGTGGCTTTAAGCCGGAGGACGTCCGAGTGCTTTCCAACCTCCTTGGTAATCCTGACATGCGGAAGCGATCGCGGTCCACGCGGTTGCGGCGTGCACTGTGTGCCGGCTTCTTCTCGCATGCCGTCCGCCGTTGCAATAACCAGTCGAGCGTCTATCGCGCGTTGGGCTCAGAGCAGGACACGAGTAGCAATCCCGTCCAGCTTCTGCATTTACATCCACTGTCGACGCTTCAGTATGTCGCCCCACCGGCGTACTGTGTGTACCATGAACTCGTGCAGACCAGTCGTCCATTTATGCGCCATGTAGTTGAAGCGGAGGACCAGTGGGTGCGTCATGATGCGCGTGGCAAAGCCAGCATCTCTCGCGCGCAGCTCTACGCGCTCAGCGGCGTCGAGATGCCCCCGATCGCAGTCCTGCAGGATGCTGTCCAATCCACGCACGTTGTCCAGCCATCTGAGTCGGTGGTCACGACGCCGGCAGAGAACGTTGTGGTCAAGCAGATCGCAATCGAGGCAGCCCGTGCGCGGTTTCTAGCACGCAAGAAGCTGAGCTCGTAGATATTTTCTCACGTCCAGTACTCTTTGATTCCAACACTCAAAATAACTGTGGACCGCAACGAACGGAGCCGTCGCTAGCCGACCGCATCGAAAGCCAACGGGCATCCGTAAGTTGAAGCAGACGGGCTACTATCCCTCATGGCGTTCAGTCCGCCTCAATGCGCCGTCAACATGGAGCAACGCCTCGCGGCGCTGCGACGCGACCAAGAGATTGACGGGCTGCGTGGGTACCTCATCAAGTACAATCTCTTCCCGCGGAACCGCGACCCAGAGAACTCGCCGATCCGCGTCGAAGAACTCAAAGAGCTGGTCAAGCACTGGAAGCTCCATCGGCAGCGCGGCTTTTGGCGCGACCACCCAGAGAAAGATGATCTCGTGCGCGCGCTGCTGCAGCATATTCGAAGCGAAGCCGCCAACAAGAAGCGGCGGCATGACGCTCAGGAGAAGTACAATCGTAGCCACAAGGGAGGAGGCTCCAACCATCACAGCGGTGGGCCCGTGGTCGGCAGCGGCGAGATGTCGGACGCCGCGAAGCGCGACTTTTCCATGATTCTCAGCGGCGGCAAAGACGCCGCCACCGACGACGCCGACGGGGTGGGCTCCAGCAAGTCGTTTCTGAGGAATCGCATGGGCGGTGATCTCTTTTACCAGCGCGGCAGCTATGACGAAGGCATGATCTACTTGTCTCGCGTCGACAAGTCGCGGTTCGCGAGCGAGGACCACAATCCGCGCGACGAGCTGCTCACGACCAGTGCAACGTCGCCGACACCGCTGGGGCATCTTGTCCAAATGGGGCGAAGCGGCCAGACGCAGTCAGTCGCGTCGGCAGCAGACAAGACGATCCCAGCGGCGCCGCCGACGACGATGATGCAGTTGAGCCATTCGCACTCGCCGCTGGGCGGCAGTGGCAGCGTCCAGGCACTGAATTCGGCGGCCCTCACGCGCGACGTGAAGCTCAAGAGTATCGAGGGGCTGTACAACGTGTCATGCCACCGCGGGTTCGAAGCGCAGATCCTCCGGGAAGGCGCACTTGCCACAATTGTCGCGATGCTCAAGGCCGACGACGTGGCTGTGCGGCTGCTGGCGGCCGCGACGCTGCTCAACCTCACGGCCGTCGTCCCCTCGGCTGTAGGTCTCTACTCTCCCACCCGACTGGCGAAGAATGGAAGTGGGCTTCTAGCACCACCGCCGCCGTCGGCCAAGGAACTGTACGGCAAAATGATTGACGATGGTGTGCTCGCGTCACTGTTGGAGTTGGCCCACACGTCCCATCCACTCGTCAAGGCCTTCTGTGCACGGGCGTTATTCCGGTTCACGAGCGACGAGAGCCATCATTTCCGAATGGTCCACGAGGGCGTCGTGGTGGCGCTCACGCAACTGCTCACCGCGATTCCAGGCGACGACGACCACCGCCAGGCCTGTGTTCACGCACTCGTCAACCTGGCGGCAATCCCACGCGCTGTGACCTGCGATGCCGTGCTCGTGACGCTCACGGTGATTGCCAAGAACGCCGTGGCCGCGTTGAAGGCGCCACCAGCGATCACCAGCGTTCCCGGAAGCCCAGACAAAGAGACCGAGTCTCAAATCCACAAGGCGAACGTGACGCTGCGAGATTGCGGGCAGGCGCTGCTCAATCTGTCGATCTTGCCGACGACGCGGTCGGCGATGATCGAGGATGGCGCGATGATCGCGCTGACCGTTGTGGCCTCGACCCGCCAGCTCGCGCTGTGTGAGACCGTGGCGTGTGTGTTGTGCAACTGCGCCGCGATCCGCACCAACCAGGAGCCCATGATCAAGACGAATGCGCCGACGCTCATCGCGGAGCTGCTCGACCTCGTGACCGTGTCGCTCGAAAAGGTACGGCAAGAAGAAGCCCACGCCACCGAGAGCTCGCCTCTCTTCGCGACAGCGCGTGAGCTTCTCCATCGCATTCGCCGCTACTGCGTCAACGCCATGGCGCATTTTTGCTGCAACGCCAAACTGCAGACGCGCGTGCTTGGCGGCAACTTTGTGGCCAAGCTGCTCACGATCGCGCGCCTGCGCGAATGCGGCCCCGGGGACCGTGAGACGGAAACGCTTTGTATCATGAGTCTCGCCAACCTCGCGCTGGAAGACCGGTGTCGCACGGCGCTCGTGCAGGACGGCGCCGTGCCGCTGCTGCTCGGCATCCTGAACGATCCATCGACCGACAATAACAACGAAGACCTCACGCTGATGCAACTCGACTGCGTGACGGCGCTGAGCAATCTCATGCTCCACCCGAAAAACTTTGTGCGCATGGTGGACGAGGGCGTCGTGCCGGCACTGCTGGCCATGGTCCAGCACTCGCCCAACGCCGCGATCCAGCGCGCGTGTGTGTATGCGATGCTCAACATGGCCAAGGACCCGTCCATGAAGACCCGTCTGACACAGGCCACAGGGTCGGGCGAGACGGCGCCGCCCGGCGCGATCCCGACCATGGTCGCGTACGCGGCCAAGCAACTCACGAACACCGAGCTGTGCACCGTGTGCGTGAGTTTCTTTGAGCACCTCTCGACGCGTCAAGAAAACTACGAGGTTCTCTACTACGAAGGCGTCGTGGGGCTGCTCGTGCGCGTGCTGCAAAAGAAAACGACGACCGAGCCGCCTCACGTGCTCTACCGTCTCTGGCGGAGCGCGCTCGCCGCGCTCGCACAACTCGCGACCCACGCCGACAAGCGCGCGACGTTTCTCGACGACGGTGTACTCGAGGCGATCCAGCACGTGCTCTCGTCGACCAGCACCGACTCGCGCCGCCGTGACCGACGCACCGACACGCAGATCGTGCTGCTGCAGTTTGCCGCGTCGCAAATCGTCTTCAAGCTGCAAGAGCTGTGCTGCGGTGGGCCCACGAAGAGCGACGTGCCGGCGTTCTTCAGCTCGCTGCTGCTGCTGGCGACTCAGTCGGCGGCCAAGAACTCGCGACTCGAACGCAAGGCGGTCCATGTGCAACACAAGACGGTCCTGCGGTGCGCGCTCGCGCTCGCGCGGTCGGCGACGCTGTCGCAACGCGGCCGCCGTCGGCTCGCCACGCACCCCGAGTTCCCACCGGCGCTTAACGGCATCATGCGCACGGGGCTCCACGAGCCGCAACTGTGTGCCGCTGTCGCGCTGTGCAACTTGGCCTGCGAGCGCGGCGCGCTCAAGTCACGTGTGTGGCGCGACGCGACGACCGACGACTTTATCGTGGTCACGCTGCTGCGGCTGAACCGTGACGAGACCAAGGAAGTGTGTGCCAAGGCGCTGTTCAATCTGCTCACACACGATGACACGCGCGACCAGATGCTCCAGGACGGCGTGCTGTACGCGCTGCTCAAGCTCTCGGCGCGGCTCACGGACAGCGAAGAGGTCCGCGACCTGGCACTGCGCTCCATTTACAACATTTCGCTCATTACGTCGACGCAGCAGCAGCGATTGCTCGACATGGAGATCGTGCGCGTGCTCGCGAAACTGTACCAGCCCGACTTTAGCAAAGAGATGAAGCGACTGCTGTGTGGGATCCTCAGCAACCTGAGTTCCGCGCCCGGCCACGAGCACCAGATCATCGCCGAGGGCGCGCTGGGCGTGATCAAGCACCTTGCCAAGGTGCGCGACCCCGAGACGAAAGTGTACGCGGCGAACATTCTCTATAATCTCTCGTGCTGCGCAGACGTGCTCGACTCGCTTGTGCGTGGAAGCACCAGCAGCGGTAATGAAGGTGGGGCTGGTGGGAGCGAGTCTAGTGCTGCTAGCACGAGCACGCCCAATGTACTCAGCTTGCTGGTCGCGCTGCTCAAGTCAGAGAACCGCGACGTGCGGCGGTACGCAGCCCGCACTGTCGCCAACCTCTCGGGCAACGCGCTCGCCGTGCAGCGCATGACTGAGGGAGAGGCGTCGAGCTCGGGCGGTTCATTCGTCAGCGTCCTCAACGACGTGCTCTCACGCACGATGGCGAGCTGTCTCGCGACCTCGGCCGCGTGCGTCTTTGCGCTCCGCAATCTGCTGACGGTCTCCATCAACCTGCAGCGGTTCATCGACGCCAACGGCGTCGTCACGCTCGCAGCGATTCTCAGCTGCGACGAGATGGCGAGCGAGCAGCGAACGCTCGAGGTCGCGACTGACTTGCTGTGCGGACTCGCAACGTTTGACGACGGCGCCGCGGGCTTTGAAGAGCGTCTTGTGAGAGATGGTATCGTCCGCGCCCTCCACGCGATCGCCAAGGGCCACGACACTTCGGTCAAGGCCGCTACGCACATAATGGCGTCGCTGAGCCATTTGTCGCGGAACCCACGCTGCCACGAGCTCATGCTCCGCGACGGCGTGCTCGACGCGGTCGCTCTGTTGGCACGCACACACCACCACGACAATGACCCGCGTGGCAGTGCCACCGCCTACAAGACGCTGGTGGCCGTGAAAGGAGAAGAGTTTGGCCACCACGCGATCGTCGTACTCCGCAATCTCGCCCACCAGGCCGATGACGACGCCGGATCGAGCGAGGCGCTAGAGATCAAGGGCCAACGACTCTCGTCGCAGCCGGCAGTCGTGCCGATCGCACTGGCGCTGGCGCTTTCCACAAGCGCCGAGACCCGCGAGCACGTGGCCGTCGTGCTCCACAACCTCGCGTGCCACCGGCGCTGCCGCCAGCAGCTGCTTAAGCACGACGGCGTCAAGGTGCTGCTGCGGCTTGGCGCGAATGCGACCTCGTCCATTATGCGCCACGTCTGTGGGCTGGCGCTGCAGCTGCTGTCGAAGCCCAGCAGCGACAGGGGCGGCGACGACCCCCACTTGTCGACCATTCAGCAAGACGGCATCGTCGTGGCGCTCGCGGCTCTCGCCGAGCCGCACCACAGCGATGTGCTGGTGCTTGCGACCAAGGCGCTCCACGCAATCGTCGACCCCAAGGCGCTTGTGCTGATGACTGGGAAACCCAGCACGCATGTCGAAGAGGCCGCGCTGCTTGCCACGGGCCACGCGCCGATTGCGCAGCAAGGCGCGCCGCCCGACTGGGCCAAGGTGCTCATCCCCAACATGGCGCAGTGGCCCGACTTAGAGGCGCTCGCTGTGGCAGTGAACACGGGCAAAGATCACGACGATGACGGCGATGGCGACGACGATGACGATAGCGACGAAGAACAGGACACACTCGCCGTGGCTCCGACGGCGACATCGCCAAAGAAGACTGCCAAGGCGACGGGTCCGACTTCGCCCGTAAACTCGCGACTGCGCGTGCCACCGCGGACGCCATCGTCCTCCAGTATTACGGCGCCGCGCGTGTGCAGCGCCGACACGGTGTTGGGCGAACTGCGTCTCCTGCAAGACGACAAACTTGACAAGGTGCGTGTGAACGTGGAGGCGGAACTAGCCGCGTTGGCCCAGCGGCGATCGAGCAGTGCCGCCAGTGGAGGGATGAACCGTGGGGCGTCGAGCGACGAGCTGCCGACACTGCAGACGCGACCGTCGAGTGCCCCTGAGACGGACGGTGCGGATGGGAACGCGATGTCCACCGAGACAAAGGGAGCGAGCAAACCCACTCGGCGGTCGACGTCCACGCTGAGTCTGGCTCGCCACGACGCTGCTGCTGCTGCGTCGGGGTCTGGAGGTCGCGTGTCGCCCCAAACGAGTCCGCTGAAGTCGCCGTCGATTGCGTCGTCCATGGGGAGCAGCAGCAGCACGCCCAAGCGCAAGTCCCGCACACTGGAGCCGCTCGCACTGTCGGCTTCGTCGTCTGCTCCAGTACTGTAGAGAAGAAAAAAAGAAGAATGGCCCAACACAAAATGAGCCGGAAAACGATTTGGTCTGAACTCGATCTTTCTCCCTCGAAGGTCCCCCACGAACTAGCGTACTGCACGTTGTTGCTGGCTGAGAAACGCAGGCCACTAGTCTTTCAGCACGTGGGTCTTGTACTCGTCGATGGAGCCGCGGAACCGCTGGACTTTCTCGTCACCGACAACCCAGAGCTCTTGGCAGACGCTGTTGACGAAGTGCTGGTCGTGCGACACGACCACGACGCCGCCCTTGAACTCGCGCAGCGCATCAATCAGCGCATCAATCGTCTCTGTTCAGGGAACCATCCGTCAGTGACGACCACGACTACCCGACCGTCTCCCATGTAACATAAAACGTACCCATATCCAAGTGGTTGGTCGGCTCATCGAGCACGACAATGTGCGGCAGGCGCCATGTCATGACGGCAAAGCCGACGCGGGACTTTTGGCCGCCCGACAGCGTGCGCGTGGGCTTGATGGCGAGCTCGCCCGAGAGATTGAAGCGTCCCAAGTGGTTGCGGAACTCGTCGGGCTCGTGGCCCGGGTACAGCGCCTGCATATTCTCGACGGCCGACTTGGAGAGGTCGAGCGAGTCGACGTGGTGCTGCGTAAACGTCGAGATGCGCACGCGGGGATTGTGCACCACGGAGCCGCTTGTGGGCTGCAGCTTGCCCAGCATAATGTTGATGAGCGTCGACTTGCCCGAACCGTTGACGCCCAAGATGCCGACCCGCGACGACATATCAATGCCCATGTGCACGTCGCTAAAGAGCACGGGCTTTTCGGCTGCGTACCGGAACGCGACACTGTCGACCGCAATAATGGGGCGGCCGAGCGCCTCGGCCGGCGGAAAGTTCATGCGGAATGCGCGCTCGTCCTCGGGCTCCTGGATCTCTTCGAGCAGAATCTTGTCGAGCGCCTTGATGCGCGACTGCACGAGCGGCGCCTTCTTGGCATTGAAGCGAAACCGGTCAATAAAGGTGCGCATGTGCGCAATCTTCATTTGCTGGGCCTCGTAGGCCTTGCGCTGCTGCCGCAAATTGTCCTTTTGGGTCTTTTCAAACGTGTTGTAGTCGCCCTTGTAGTACGCGAGCTTTTGGTTCGCGAGAAACACGATGTCGGTCGAGACGGCGTTGAGAAAGTTGCGGTCGTGCGAGACCACAATCATAGTCTTGTCGTACTTTTCCAGGTAGTGCTCGAGCCAAATGACGGCCTCGAGATCCAAGTGGTTGGTCGGCTCGTCCAGCAGCAGCAGATCCGGCGCCATGAAGAGCGCGCCGGCGAGCGCCGTCCGCATGCGCCAGCCGCCCGACAGGGCCTTGGCCGGCCCTTCAATCACGTGGTCGGGAAACTGGAGGCCGTTGAGGATCGTGCGCGCCCGGGCC
The DNA here is from genome assembly GCA_023335925.1 of Pythium phragmitis. Taxonomy (NCBI): domain Eukaryota; phylum Oomycota; class Peronosporomycetes; order Pythiales; family Pythiaceae; genus Pythium; species Pythium phragmitis. The sequence continues at coordinate 12,235 of JAADVZ010000475.1, forward strand.
TCTGCCGAGTCGGCGTCGATGTTAATGAGCCGCTGGTAGATCTGGCCGAGCCGCTCGGCGTGGTCGCCCTGCTTGTCGGCCATGAGCTCCTTCTCCTCGGCAAGCAGCATCGTGCGCTCGTAGTCGGCCGAGAGCACGACGTCGAGCACGCTCTTGGTCTCGTGCGCGAGCTTGGACGCCGACTCTTGCTCCACGAGCTGGATGCGAATGTGGCGCGGGAAGCCGTCGATCTCATAGTGCGAAATGAAGCGCAGCAGCGTCGTCTTGCCGGCGCCGTTCTTGCCAATGAGCCCGTACCGCCGGCCGTGCACGAGCTTGAGCGCCGTGTCCGAGAGCAGCGTCTTGCCCTTGAAGTGGATCGAGAGGCGCGGCACCAAAATGTCCTTTTCGCCATTGTCGGTCGAGAGATCCGGGAGCATGCGAAAGTCTTCCCACTCGCGGTCGAGCTCGGCCTCCGACTTGGCCTTGTCTTCGCTCAGCTTGTCGAGCTTGGTCTGCTTGCGCACTTGGCGCGCCGACTGCGTCGACTGCGCGGCCTCCATCTCGTTGTTGGTCTTGCGCCGAATGTCGTGGAAGCCCCACATGCGCTCCATGAGCTCGGCCGCCTCGGTCGCGCCGCCGCCGCCGTGCGTGTCGTCCTGGATGACGTGGACGTCGGCGAGGCGGCGCACGTCGTTCTTCTTGACGGCCGACGCCGACGCCGACTCGTCGCCGAGCACGCCGCTCGCGAACAGCGCATCGGCCAGTGCGCGGCACGTCGCGTGGGCCGCGTCGGCGTCCGCGCAAAAGCCCGTCGACTCGAGAAACGGTGCGACGCTCTCGTCAAAGGCCGTCGTGAGCTCGTCGGCGCTCGCGGGCCGCTCCTCCACGGCGCCCGAGACCACACTGCCCAGGTACTCAAGGATCTCGTCGTCGAGACCGCGCAGCGTCTTGTTCACCACGCGCGCGACGGCGTCCTCCATGCTGCGAACGGGATCTGCTAAGGAGCTGGTCGCGGTTGCGTGGGTGGATTTTCTTGGGGGTGACGGAGAGCCAAGAAACAGCAAATAGTAATACTTCGAGACGGAGAAGTACAGTACTACTACTGGTTGCAGGAGTAGCAATAAACCTCATTATAGCGACAAAGCGGTCAGTGACACTCTTTTCCTTGCAGTGATACCTCCCTCGTCAATACGAACATGACAAGCGGAGAGTGTCACTACTTCCTATATAACCTAATTCATTGGATGAGGCTTGCTGAGAGCTTACCCATGTTCACGCAGTTCTGTCAGTCGGCAAGGAGACTTTCAGTGAGCGACTCGAGATGCTGCAGCCGCGTGCGGAGGTCATTCGCGATGGACACGGGCGCTGGCGTCTTTACCACTGGAGGAGGAGGAGGAGGAGGAGGGGGAGGGGCGATTTCTTCGAGCCGCATGCGGCGGTCGGCTGTTGGCACCGGGCGGTCTCCAGTCAGCAGCGCCACTTGCACGCCCACGGATCGCGTGCCGTCTCCTGCTGTACGATCGTTCAACGTCTGCGTCGCCGCGTCGCTCGCGTGCACAAGAGCACGTTCCGCTGCCTGCTGGGCGAGTTTGCGTTCCTGAGAAAGTAATATTCAGCATGACAAATGTCAGACCATTCGTGAAGACGGAGCGGTAGTACTACTTTCACGCACATGCTCTCGCAGCGCGTTGAGGATGGTGTTGCGCTCGCGACGCAGCTTGGCAATCTCGTCGTCCCTGTCCATATAGAAACAACGCAAATCCGTTCATGACCACATCAAGAGTAGTAGTCTCTCCTGTACGTACCGCTTGCCGAGCTTCTCTTGGATCTGCTGCACCCTCAGCGACTCGTTCGTCTCGCGCTGCTCGCGTTGCTTGGCGAGTTCTCGCTCCAGCTGGCGCAGCGTGAGCTCCAATTTGGCGTTCTCTGCCTGCAGCTGCGTCTGCTGGAACGCCACGTCTTGAAGCTCCCGCTGCCAGACGAGCCGTTCTCGCTCGACGCTCTCTTGGCACTGGGCCTCGAGCTCTGCCTTCTGTGTGGCGAACGACATCGTCTCTTCACTGAGCTGACGCCGCAGGCTCTGCAATTGGTACTGTGCCTCCGCGGCGGTGCGCTCGGCGACCTCCAGCTTTTGTTGCGAGGCCGCTGATCGCTCGGCGTTGCGTGCCACTTGTTGGTGGAGCTCTTCGTTCGCGCGCACGAGCTCATCGGCTTTGCGTGCCCACTGCTGCTCGACGCATTGTACGCGGCGCTGGAGACGCTGTGCGTCCTCCATAATGCGACGTTGCAGCTGGTCGCGATCTGCACGCAGCGACGTGACTACCATGATCAGCTCGGCTTTCGAGAGCGTTTGCAGCGCCTGCTTGTCTCGCTTCGTCTGCTTGTGCTGCGCCGGTGGCGTGGTCTTGTCCGGATCCCCATCGCCGTCCTCGTCGAACGGTCGAGGCACGCCCAACTCACCCATCGTAAGCGCCAGACGCGCGCGTCCGTCGTCCTCTCGCGCGGCCTCGTCGAGCTGCAACGTCTCGGCCATGGGCATAAACAACAAGAGCACTTCCCCCCACGTGAGCGTGCCACTGACGCCGCCAAACGGCGAGCGCGTGCGGACGGCCTTCTCCATGTGATCGACCAATCTCTGCCGCTTGCTGTCGCCCGTGTCATCGCCGCCAAGAGCGTCTCTCACCGCGAGATCGCATCGCATGGCATCAAGCAGCTTGGCTGTGGCCACGAGTCCCGTGTGGTACGGATCGAGTCGATGGAAGAGCAACCGCAGCGCCTGCTCGGTCGCCGACCGCAAGAGAAGCAGCCGCGGTGGCTTCGTACGACGGGACCCACTCGCGTCCATGGTATTCGCAGCTGCAGCATTCTGCCTGTGCTGGTGGATCCGTCGCTCGGCCTCGATCGCAGCCTCACTGTTCCGAAGCCGCGCTTCGCGATGCGCGACGAGCCGACTCGCGAGTCGGAGCCGTTCACTGAGCAACCGCAGCCGCGTTTCGAACGCCGCGAGTCGCTGGGTCTCGTGCGCGAGCGCGTCCATGTGGGACGTCATCACGCCTTCTTTCTAACAACCATATACACATATCCAAGCGCGTCAGTTACTCCCCTGTTTGTTATCTCAAGACAGTCCACACGGACAGCGGCAAACAGCGCGACGTCCTCGGCCATGGTCTGCACGCGCTGCCGCTCGGTCGCGAGCGTGCGCACGACGCGGACAATCTTGGTCTCGGCGCCGTCGCGCTGCCGCTGCGCTTGCTCGACGCGCACGCGTTCGAGGTCGCGCTGTGCGAGCGCGTCGGTACATTTCTGCTTCCAGATCTCGAGCTGCCGCCCGGCGTCTTCCATCGCAGCGGTGGCCGCCGCGGCGGTTGGACTGGGCACGCCGTTTGGCGACGACTGCAGCTCCATCGACTTGAGCTGGACCATGAGGGCGACGGCCTTGTGGCGCCACGTCGCCAGCAGCTGCGTGTACATACGAGCGGCTCGTTCCGGGTCTTTCGTCTGCTGCGTGGCCAGCTGCGCGAGCTCGTCGCCGACCATCTTGTCCTGCAGCGCGAGAATGGTCTCAAGCGCCGAGACGCGGCTCTGCAGCAGCGCCACGGGCTCCTCTGCAGTCTCACGAAGTCGGTTCTGTGCCACGACGAGCTCACGCGGAGAGCCGCTCGAGGCGACCTGAATGGATACGTCTCGACAAGCGACAGGTCGTGCGTGGAGGCTAGCCGTCTGGCGGAGCGACGCCGGCGTCAGCAGCGGCCGCTGCGGAGACCGAGCCACCGAGAATGACGAGGACGAGGACGCCACAGACGATGACGCGTGTGGATGAGGCGACCAAGAAACGGAAGCAGCCTGCTCAGTCGACCACACGTCAGACGCACCGGAGAGATCCAACTCGGGCGATACAGCGGCCAGCGGCGTCTCAGCGAATGCAGTGTCGTCTGCGACGGCAGCCGCCGTTGTGAGCAGCGGCTTTTGCTGGAGCGACGCGACCAGACGCTCGGCGGGCGTGACGGCGCGGCCGTCGAGCCGCTGCAGCTGCGGCAGCATCGCGACGACCTCGCGCCGGTAGAAAGGCTGCGTTGCGATCGGATTGCCCTACGAGAGAAACCCCCTCAACGTTACAGTCTGTGTCCACCATGCCCATGCGATCAGCACGACTAGCACACACCTCGAGCGTGAGTTCTTGCAGCGCATCGAGTGATTGGAGAAACGTGAGCTCACTAAAGAGCGCAACGCGGTTGCCGCCGACGCGCAGTGTCACGAGTGCGCGACAGTAGCGTAGCTGCTGGAGCGATTCCCTGCGGTTCCCACGATGTCAGAATTAACCATTGCACCCACGGACACACGTATCAAGAGGGTTTACACACAGCGCATTGTCGCTGAGGTCGAGAAACTCGAGCGACGGCCCCCACTCGGCGGTCTCGGCCGGCAACGCACGGAGCGCGTTGGCGCTCAGGTCGAGCCGGCGCAGCGGCGGCAGCAGCTCCAGGAACCGCACGTGCGAAAGCGCGTTCCGCGCGAGCGACAGCGTCTGCAGCGCCGGGTGCTGGCGCGCCACGGCCTCGGCGAACTCACGCGTGAGCTCCTGGAGCGGCATTCTCGAAGTATTCGCGCTCAAAAGGAGCGGAAGATACTGATTCCCACCAATCAGCGATGGCCTCGTGCAAATAGACGCCTTTGATTGGCCAATATTCGTATGTAGCTGCTCGTCTCTGTCTCGTCACAGGGTGCTCGCCAAAAACGCTTGGGAGATTTATTAATCTAACGACGAACGACTGCTAGAAAGAGAGAGAGAGAGAGAGAGTGGTGGAGAGAGGTATGGAGACAGTACTATACGACGGCTGATCACCTGCCATTGTCGGGGTCCGCAAACGACCGCAGGCCGCAGAACCAGAGGTCACACTTGTGGCGCGCGTTCCACTGGAACGACGCCTCGCACGCGCGCTCGTTCGGCAGTGCGACGCTCGGACACGGCGACCGGACCCGCAGCGTCACGGGGTACGCGTACGTCACGACGCCCTGCGTGAGAAAGAGATCGAGCGCGAGCACGCGGTTGCGCACCATGTGGTAGTCGCGCACGAGCTGCATGCCGGCGCGGCGCACGGCGTCGACCTTGGCGCGGTTGGCCTTGTCCAGCGTCCACCAGAGCATGGGCTCGGGGTCGCTGCGGTTGAACGTCATGAAATGCTCGTGCTCGTGCATGCCGAGCGCCTCGAGCAGCGGCGCGAGGTCGCTGTTGACCAGGAGCAGCGCACCGGTGGACGGAATCTCAAAGAGCTTGGCCACGAGAAACTGGTGGATCAGCGTCGTGGTCACGCCCACGCGGTACGCGCGCAGGTACGACGCGTACATCTCCGTCTGGTTGTCGGCCACGTAGTAGCCCGCGTGCTTGTACAGGTCCATCATGCCGCTGTGGGTCTCTTGGAACTGGCCGAGCCAGTGGCGCAGCGGGTACCACGTGCCGCCGAGCTTGCCCGAGAGCAAGATCTTGTCGATCGGGTGCTCATTGAACGGCGCGTGCACAAAGTCGGGACCGGCGGCGTGCGGCAGCCACGACAGCAGCGGCAAGTCGCGCGCGTTCATGGACGCCGTGGCCGAGGCAAAGTAGTCGTCCGTGAGGTACGAGTACGAGCCCACGAGCACGTCGGCGCGCTTGAGGATCTTGTCGCGCACGACGCCGGCGTTGAACTGGTCAAAGTACTGCAGGTCGTCGCTCCAGACGACAATGAGCGTGCCGAGCGCGCGGAGCTCTTGGAAGTACTTGTTGTGGTTCAGGAATAAATAGAACGGGTACCGAAACGAGCTGAGGCAAAAGAAGAGCACGCTCGGCGCCTTGCGCGGGTCCTGGCGGTAGAAAAAATCGAGCGGGTCCGACGTCACGAGATCGTCCCAGCCGTGGTCGGCCTTGAGCCCTTCAAAGAGGTGCAGAAACGATCGCAGCACGTAGCCGCGCCAGTCGGCCGAGCAGCCCACGAGGTACTTGCGGCCGTTCGTGCGGCGCTGGCGCTCGGCGATCCAGGCCTTGACCTCGCGCGGGCTCACGGCATTCGCAGGGAAGAGTTTGCTCGACGGGTGCTGCGACGCGTCCGCGAGTGCCTGCATGTCGATGTCCATTTCGTGGTAAAACCCCATGGCGCCGTTGCCGTCGTCGGAAATGTCCAAGTAGCCACCGTACCGCACGCGCCCGAGCCCTTCGAACGCGAGCACGAGTGCCGCGAGAAGCACCAGGATCACGGCGCCATTGCGCACGAGCTTGCGGGGCGTACAGGGCCACCAGAAGCGCACGATGGGCAGCAATACGCGGCGCGCGAGAGCGGACGACGCGAACAGGCGGCTGCGCAGCGCAGACCCCACGGCCGCCGGCGGTGGCGGCTTCTTGGTGCGGTCCTTCTCGTCGCTCCACGTGCGCGGGAGCTGGATCTCTTGGTGGTCGGCCGTGCCAATGTTCCAGTTGCCGTTCGAGGCAGAAGCGGCGCTGGACGTGGGAAGGTGGCGCCGCACGGGCGACGCCGAGGCCGAAGTGCCAGACGCGGCACCGTCGCCCTTCATGAGGATGAGGATGTGGGTGGGGAGAATCTGGAAACGAGGAGCTACATACGTGTATTACGTGTCGTTGCTAGTGCCACCAATCGTTTTGAGAGGGTACTCGAGTAAGTTATTAGGAGGCCGACATACCACCAACCGCAGGAGTAATAGTCCCTCCGGGGGGATTAAATATTGAGCTGTCTGCGAAGAGCCTGAGCTTGTCCATGAGGCTCATGGGATGGCATGAGCTCCAGCAGCGGCGATGCGCCGTGTCGATGGCGGCATCCACTTGGAGACAGTATGCTCAGTAGCTCAAGATGGATACAGTCCCATCACGCTACGGGATGTGAATCGCCAAATTCACGAGCTCGGTGGAAACAGTGGAGGTCGGTGCGAGGCCTCGCCGAAGGTCTGCAGAGCGAAAGACTGAATGCGGGTTTAGCAAGGCGATCGACTGGTGAGACAGATTCGCACAGTCAGAGAAAAATATTGAATATTGGCATTTTGTCAATATTGTAAACTCATTGGGGAGCCACTGTACCGCAAACTAAGGCTATTGTCCAATAGCGTCGTGGGGGATGGAAAACGGGCTGGTAGTGCAGGTCGAGGCCAGATTCAGGTGAGTTTGGCAGTGTAGTGTATCCACATTGAAACACAGTATGTTTGCCAGCGCTGGTCTCGACACCCACGATTGGGCAAAGCCTCGATCAGGTTGGTTAGCTGAGGATAAGATTCGATGCCGTCTCTCCCTGGACAGCTCCTGCCCTCGAGGCAAGGCTGGCGAAGACAGGCAGGGACAAGAAAGAGAAAGAGTAGAGAGAACGCAATTAACCGCGGACTACGCAAGTACAAGTTGGCGACTTCGGGAGTTCCAGCTCCCAAGACTTGTGTTGCTTTGGTCTGTTGGTGTGGAGATACTACAGGCAGCGTGGGAGGAAGGGCCTTTGTTGATAGCCAAGATACAAACCCTATTTTAAGCTGTATGGTATGGTATTATCTAAATTACGTTACCGTAGTTGATCAGAAACAAGAAGGTTGGTTGTGGCGCGCACTGGCAGGAGGCCCAAGAGCTTCGCTCGTGGAATATGTTCGCTCAATTCGAATACAGTGCGTATTGTAACACTTACTACATTATATCCAACAGACTACTGCAGTGAATGCACACTGCACGTCACGTTCAAGAGCAACGAGCACCATTTCGATCGAGCTACTCTGCAATGCGGCGAGTGACTACTACTTGAGTATCAGGTAGGCAGTCGCCCCTTTCGCCGGCGTCACCGTACTGTACGAACTCTCCGAGCCAATCATGTTGCCCTTTGCGTCACGCATGATCGTGCTCATCCCGAACGTGACATCTCCTACGTTGGCTGGTTCGCCAGCAGATTTCGCAGCCTCATCGGCGACAGCAACCTTCGGAGCGGGGACGTACTTCACCTGCACGCCGGCGTTGGATCCGTTCGGGTGCGCAAGACCGTGCTCATGCCGACCATTGGCTGGGCACCAGAACGGATCCGACGCTGACGTGCAGGTGAAGTACGTCCCCGCTCCGAAGGTTGCTCACCGTCTGCATTTTCCTCTGCTTTATATGAACAGATGGTGCACGGTATGGTATAGCTGGTGTGTAGATTCACAACTCTTGTTGATACCATGGGGCATGCACTAACGACTATCCAATGACTATTGAATGAATCATTCTCCTCCCCACTCGTTTTGACTTGGCCAGGCCGCCCGATGGATACATGATGTAGGCGTAACCCTGGCAGCTTCACAAACGACAGTCGAAAAACGAAAATTTGAAAGTAGGAAGAAACGGTGTTTATTCGCCGTCTTCAGCACAAGATATCCCGAGGTCTTCAGCCGCCCAAGATATGCCGAGACATGCAGGAGAACATTTCAAACAACGGACCTTATGCACGGCGTCTACTTATTAATAATACTCTTTTATCATTTGAAAACCTCCCGCGTTGATTTGTCTCACCGCACCAGAACAACCTCAAAACTGATGGGGAGATGGAGTGCTGTGCTGGGATGTAGACTCTCGGTGTGACAATTGGACTGTCCGTGTACGAAATACCACGACCTACACAAAAAAAACAACTATCTGCACTGAAAGATGCATCGCTGAGATGGGACAGATGATTTCCGTCGCGAACTAGTGCGGGGCAGGGCTGCGACACGTTGAAATTCAACCCACAGTCTAAGTGACAGTTGAAAACGGAGGCAGCGGTTGCTGGCGCAATGCAGCAGCTGGTTCCCACGAAAGTGCAGTTGCACTAAAAAAAATTCGTGCTCCGTTTGTGGGTCCATTTAACCTCAAGGATCTGCGTTGTGTCCATATTTTACGAGGGGCATCTTCGACCAGCTGGTGATTCGCCAGTGGTCATCATGATCCGCCACCGAGAGATCCACTTAACCTTGCCCTATCTACTCCCTCCTCCCAACAGCAGCGCCTAGCTATTCTTCTTAGTGTCCCTCCCCACTATTCTGTCGACTTTGTGTGGACGGGTGTTGCTCACGCGCACGTTTGTTGGCGTGGTGCGGCCCGCACTGGCTCGATCCTCGCTCGATCTCTGTCCGCTCTCAGTGAGGTTTGCGTCCGTTTCACTGGTCTCTCATTTCGCAATTTGCCACAAGCAACGCCCACCGCCCACACTTGTTTCTCTCGACTCCTCTCCCCTCTCCCCGCCAACATGATGAGCATGACGATCTCCACGATGGCCGCCAACACCGACGCCTTCATCTCGACCCCTTCTAGTACCACGACGCCCACACCGTACGTTGCGTACGTTGTGTCCCATGCCGACGATCGACGAAGACGCTCTCCGGGCGATTGACTTTGCCGACGAAGACCGACTCTTGGTGCAGCGCGCACACGGCCCATCTCTGCTTCCAGAGCTTTGATGTGGACGACGAGCAAGACAACAACGAAGATGACAACGACAGCAACAATGACAGCGACTGCGAGGACGACGTCCAGATGCTTGCGATTGTTGCCACTCACGAAGACGAGAGTGAGATACAGACGGCCGCTTCTGCGATTCCAAAGACCGGCACGGCCACAGCCACGGCCACGTCCTTGGACACTGCCACTGCTACTGCCTCTGCTCGCATTGGCATCTTCGTGCCCGCCAAGCTCAAGCAGTGGAAGCTTAGCATCTCCCCAGTCGCTCAACGACCATGTGTCCCCCTAGTTACATCCAGAGCGACGTCGATGCTCTCGAAGCTCCCAGCCATCCCGACGCCACCAGCGTCATCAACGTCGGTGGATTCCGACTCGGACAACTCCACGGCGTCCCTCACCGTGTCGTCCGCTTCCACTGGAAGCACGCGATCGGCCCGCCGGCCACGGTACGCGCACATCACGGCCAAGGTCGACTCGTACAACCACACGCCGCCGCCTCTACAAGAACGTCGCGATTCCGCCTACGCCACACAGGCGGCGATCGCCAGACAAGATGTGCGTCAGCAAAACCGCGCACAGCACCATCGGCTTGCGGAGATCAGAGCCAAAGTGGACTCGCACAACCGATCGACTCGCTTGGCGCCGCCTACTTTGCCCGCGGAAGTGAGATCGACCGCCAGAGCTCACGTGAGCACGACGCCGTCTCTTGGCGACAGGGACATTGTACAGGCGAACAGAGCGATGCGACGCCGTCTCCAGTTCGTCAAGCCCAAGACCCTTTCGGTCGCCTGGGTGAGCGCACTAATCGACAAGACCCGCAGCAGCAGCGGTGAGGGGGCAGTCCCTCGTCCCTCGCCGGCTGCTTTGTCCTCTACATTATACATATAGATGGTCCACGATATGGTATAGCTACTGCATTGTGTAGATTCACACCTCATATTGATACGGAGATGCTCTTACTGATAATGAATATCTCAAGACTATTGAATTAATCCTTTCGGCCAGTTCTGGGCGGTCGCTTTGTTGGTCGGCTCGGATGAATCGTACGTGAATTGCATGGTTCAGTATGAATCGTGGATTACTTGGCGACCCAATTCAAATCATCCCTGTAGAAGCGAATACATGTGACAAAGGATACCCTCTCCGTAGTGATATTTAGGAGTCTCCTCAGTTCGTACCACAATTGGTGTCTTATTGGTGGGAATCCAAATTTACAATGACCTCCTATATCTGATACTTGGCCAACCAACTTCGAAGGAAAAAAAATGTCGCACGCACCCCACCCACGAGTTTCCCTCCAGCTCCTTCCTCAGTCGGCAATTAGCTGGCTGGAGCTCACACCTGCTCAGCAGAGCAGCGGAGAGTACTGTAGTAGTGGCTCGGCGCCTTCTGGGGGAATCCCAGCGGCGCCCTGCTGCTAGTCCTGCCGAGAATGAACTTGGGGAGGGGAGGCGCCGAGCTCGGCGGTGCCCACGATCCCCCTGAGAGCCGTCATATGATGGCGCTTGGACGCTCTTCTGCTGCTCTGCTGTGCGCTACAGCTCGTTATGTATTATTGTATAGTACACTTTGCATACTGTATTACTTGACTTGAAGTTGAGGTCTATTAGAGTGCGTCTCCTATCTTAAACCAACTAACGGGGCGCATCGACGCGTTTTTACAGCGCCAACACTGGTTGAGACATATGTGCTAGCTGTCTATGTGATAGGGCGATTCCTATAGC
>JAADVZ010000476.1:0-23319 GCA_023335925.1 Pythium phragmitis
ACTCATAAAAATCTAGGTATTTTATCCAATTAAACGGTTGAGATGGAAACTATTCCACCAATAGAAAGAGCAGAACAAAACACAGCGACCGCCGTTTGAAGCGCGCCATTTCGACAAAATTTCGAGCCGTGACATTCAATTTTCGATATCAAGGAATGGAGTAGGAGGAAAAAAAATACTGCCGTCATCAGTTTTGCTTGCTGAGAGCGTATTCAGCTCATGCTAGTACTTCGTCTTGGCGCCTCGAAGCTCAAGGACGCTGATGCACCGCTTGGGCATCGACTTGAGCAAGTGGTGATGAGCTCGGGCTCAAATTTCGCCCAACAGTCCTGGATAGTGGCAATGAGGTCTTCACGCGTCGAAAATTGGCGCCCACTCTTGTAGACCTTGCGGGCAAGGACGCCCCACATGTTCTCGATTGGGTTTAAGTCGGGAGACTTCGCTGGCCAGTCCAGGAGGGCGACCTGCTGCTCGGCGAGGAAGTTCTTGGTCGCGGCCGAGGTGTGGATGGATGCATTATCCTGCTGAAAAATGCAGTCACGGCCATATATGCGATCGAGAAACGGCAGTAGATGCTCGGACAGCGTACAGATGTACTTCTCGCTGTCTTGCTTACCCTCCAAAATGACGAGCTCGCTCTTGCCGTGGGCACAGAATGCACCCCTGACTATCACGCTGCCGCCACTGCTTTGGTGCGTCGAGAAGATCTCCTTCTCGTGCCGCAGACCATGCCAGTAGTACTGTACACCATCCGGGCCGTCCAAGTTGAACTTCTTTTCGTCGGAAAAGGCGACCCTGTCCCACTTGGTTGCGTCCCAGGTCACCTTGTCGCGAGCCCAGATGAGTCGGTTCTCCTTGTGCATCTTGGTCAGCACGGGCGACGCCTTGCGCTTCGTGTAGGCCAGGTGCTTGGTCGCCTGGAGCACTTGCTTCACGCGACGAACGCCGACGTGAAGCTGGAGCTGCTCCTGGAGAGCCCTGGCGCTCAACTTGCCATTGTTCGCCTCGCGTACGAGGCGTCGTTTGGCGGTCACCGAGAGTTTAGGGGGGCGTCCTGGTCGCCTAATCGTGTTGTAGGTGTCGGGGCTGGCAGGAACGCGTGCACGACGGGGCGGGACCGTCCAATTCTTTTGGCGATTGCTCGTTCGCTTAATTCGCAGCCCTTGAGGGCTAGGATCGCAGCTCTTTCACCCTCCGTGAGGATGGTCCCTCTTAGCTTTCTGCGAGACAAGAAAAAAAATCGACCGACAATGAGAACTACACGAGCACGTGCGGTTTAACAGTGCGAACAAGTTGACGCAGCAGAGTTCGAAAACAACGCCACATACCTAGCAAAATACGCTTCGGCAGTATAGCAATTGCCCAGTCGATTTGAGCCGGCGACGTTCTCTTGACTCTCCCGCCTCGTGTTTTTGTCGAAATGGCGCGCTTCAAACGGCGGTCGCTGTGTTTTGTTCTGCTCTTTCTATTGGTGGAATAGTTTCTATCTCAACCGTTTAATTGAATGAAATACCTAGATTTTTATGAGTGGCAGTATAATATGCCCGCACTGTAGTACTGTATTCACCTATACCGTATTTTAAAACATAATTTACACCTAACCACATAAAATATATCAGAAATGGTGAATACTTCGAAGTACTGTATTAGTTCGGCAACAGGTCAATACCGTATAAACCATGTTCTAAGACACGTGGTATGATTGGGCACTGTGAGTCACAGTGTGACGGGGTAGTAAAACCTGATTGGACATCTTACTGAGAATAGTTTCCGTACCTTTTTTGAAGACGAATACAGTCAGTGTATTTACTGTGACCGAAGAATCGAACAATATCTTATACCACGTCTATCCACTCTCCCCTTTCTGCCCATTCTGCTTCCCATGTACTCCAAAGGGTTACTTGATCTACCATCGTGCACACAGTCAGTTAGAAGTGTTTGGATGAAGAGTTGCATCTAATTAACATGACCGCAGAGCATTTCCGCTCTCGACACCTCTGAGAAGAAGCTTTTCCGCTCATCTCCACAGTGGCACCAGATTCTTCGGTCGCAGTAAATACTGTAGTTGCTGTAGGGCTGTTCCTTATGTAAACGGGTCGTTAAAACGACTCCAGGTTTGAATTTCAGGAGTCTCTTATTTTGAAGCCGTTTACGCCTTGCGCCAAGTTACTAGCGGAGGTTGTGGAGTGTGAGGGTTCCATCTATGCGGTCGCTGTGTTCGAGAGAATGTCGCGCATCGACATGTTACGTCCATTATGCTGGGTGTCGGTCTCAGGCAAAGGAGGGCGCTCGTCCGGATGAGCCAGATGGGTCTCCACCTCGTGCTTGAAAGTCGTCAAGATGGATGCCTCCATGAGCACACTAAGCGATGGCATGGCGGGTGGCGACAAAGCCTCGCGGTTGCCGTGAACCGCTTGCGTTGGGAGGTGGTGCTTGCACAAGGACCGCGTTGTGGCGCGGATTTGCGGGATACGATGTGGGCTCACCGACGGTCGCATGCTGAGGTCGAACGCGTGACAGGTCGGCGGGGGTGTAAGCAGCGGAAGGGCCGTCCCCTGGTGGTGGTACGGCTGCTGCGGAACGCGGTGCAGGCAGCTGGCATGGGCGGACGGACTGACGACGGTGTGGACGCAGCGCGGCGCTCGCGGAAGGGTCGGGAGGTGACTCTGGCTGAGACTGAGGCCGCCAAAAACTGACGGGCGTTCAAAACCGCGCGTCGACGACACGGCCGCCTGCGACGTCAGTTTGATTTGCAGCAGCCGCTTGGCGCTGGCGCCACGCAGGCAGGACGCGCTCGCGTGGTAGTGAACAGGTGAGGAAGACGACGAAGAGACTGTCGCTGCCTCGCTGCTCTCACGCTCAAGCTTGCGGCGCAGGTTCTCGATGGCCTCTTGGCGGATGCGTTCGACGTTCTTCTCGCTGCGGAACCCGAGGTATGGCCAGCGGCGGATGCCGAGCGAGCGGCAGACGCGAATGAGCGTGCGGGACGAGATGCCGAGGTCCTCGGCGGCCTTCTTAGCCGTGTAGGTGAAGAAAGCGGCGAGGACGTCAAAGGAGATGGTCTTGATGCCGTGGCGCGTGTGGACACGGACGACGTAGGTCGAGTAGGTGGCCGCGAGCGCACTGCGCGGCGTGGGCGGACGCAGACTGGAGTGTGTGGCGGACGTGGAACGCTGGACGGAGGGAACGTCCAGTGGTGCTGGCATGGAGTGGTGGTGCATCACTGCGCTTCGATCCGCGGTCGCGTTACTGTCGTGTGGAGTTTTGTGGAATGGGAAGCGGGGCGGCACGCGAGAATCGATCTGCTCCACATGCGGAGACTAAGACGCTGTGTGACCGACTGCCTGGTTGGTAGAAGAACTAAAGTCCAGAAGATACTTGAAGGACCATACGCGAGAGAAACTCACCAGCGACCCCACAACGACGGACGGAACATCGCGGTGACGCGGTGTGACCAGCGGCGTGTTCGGTGAACTGGATGCGAGCACGAGGAGTGTTAAAAGTATCTTCGTTCCGCGACCAGACGGACGAGTCGCGCGGACTGAAACGAAAGCCGATCGCCAGCGCAGAGGCTGGCAATGGCTGACGCGTTGAGATGCTGGCACTGCGTCCTGCTGGATGCCCACTGGCGCAGTGTGGGCGGAGGCGGAATACTCGAGGAAGGCGAGCGGCTGGGTTACACGCGGCTCGCACTCCGGAAGGAACAGTTCAGAACGTCCACGTTTCAGCAAAGACGACGACTCGCAACGAGGTTGTGACGAAGGGAGGTGATCTATGGCTTCAGACAGGGCTTTCTGCTAAAGATTCAGTATCTAGAGCTGATGGAGATGGCGACGGCTGGGTGTAAGAACAGTAGTACGTACGTATCTCTTCGTCAAACCTCAAGCGCGACGACGGTGCGACGATGTTGTTCTGTTTTCTTCTCTGAGTGAAGGCGGCCGATGTTGAAGAAGCGAGAGAGAAGGAAAAGCTTCGGTACTGAACGGACGATGTGGATTGTTCCGACCTGCAGGTTGAACCTGAAACGGCGTGGTATCAGGTCCCAAATATAGCGTGACGTATTGGCGATACCCACAGATTTTGTAAGTCAGGGGACGGATGAGCCAGGCAGCGTCCAGTGCAGAAGATGCGGCGAGGGATCCGTGTTCGTCGCGTTGTCAGCAAGTCTCTTCGTTGGAGCATTTGGCCTCTTCGCAGTGTCAGTAGTGGCGATGGCTCCGGCCTCGAGTGGCCCAACAGCGGCGAGCACTGGAAATGTCGATTCTGCCGTAACAGGAGGCGGGTGGTTCGTGTGTGGCCCTGCCGCACCGATAGCCAAGGAATTAAGGATGACACAGTGCGTCGTACGCATTTATTATGGAAACCGAGATGACGTGCGGTGATGGCTGACAGGAACGAAAGCAACGATGGAAGAATGCAACACGGATTAGTGACATGCACCCATCTGCAGTGCACGCCTATGGTCACTAAATCGAGGTGGACCTTATACACCTCCATGCCGTGAACCGCCCCTGCAATCGCCGCGAACGGTGCGTGCCTACTCACACGAAAAGGTCTGACGCATGGTCTGTCGCGCTGGGTAAAAGTGGCTGCAACTAACGCGGTCGCAGCTGCAGAAGCGAGACCGTCGCGGACTCTGGCCTGTGGATTAATTTATTTTCTGTCAGCGTGTATGCGACATAATAATGCTCTGCCTAGCGGAAAACACGGAGCAAAAATTCCCCCGAGTGCCTCCTTTGCGTGGACCGAAACGAAGCTGAGACCGTCGTTGAAGATTTTCACATGTTGAAGTGTCATCGTACTTAGCGTGATCCACACGGTACCCACCGCGTCGTTTCGCGTCCTTTTAAGATCCATTCTTCGTGGAGGACGCCCAAGGCCGAGAGCAGTATGCAGCGCAGTGGTGGTGGCGCCTCGTCGTCAACGACGTCGCCAGCGATGGAGATCAAGGCGTCGGCCGAGGCCGTGACGTGGCAGGACCGCGAGATCCGCTTCGACATTGCGGCGTCGGCCATGGCACTGCGCAAGGGCGAGGTCCTAATCGACTCGATCAACTCGGTCGAAGACACCAAGGGTAACAACGGCGACCGCGGATCGCTCGAGATTACGAATCTGCGGCTGCTGTGGGCGTCGCACAAGTCGCTGCGCACAAACCTCAGCATCGGCTACAGCTGCGTGCAGACGCTCAAGATCCGCACGGCCACGTCCAAGCTGCGCGGCAACACACAGGCGCTGTACGTCATGACCAAGTACGCCAACTCGCGGTTCGAGTTTATCTTCACGAGCCTCGTCAAGGCCAGTCCGCGGCTCTTCACGACCATCCAAGCCGTCTTCCGCTCGTACGAGACCACCAAGCTCTACCGCGAGCTCAAGCTGCGCGGCGCCATCATCAAGGAGAAGGAGCTGCTGCTGCTGCCGCACGAGCAGGTCTACACGAGGCTCAACGGTGTCTGGAACCTCAGCTCGGACCAGGGCAACCTGGGCACGCTCTTTGTCACGAACGTGCGCGTCGTGTGGCACGCCAACCTCGCCGAGAACTTCAACGTGAGTATCCCGTACATGCAGATCAACTCGGCTCGGATTCGCAGTTCCAAGTTTGGCCCGGCGCTCGTGATCGAGACGTCGGCCGCAAGCGGTGGCTACATCCTGGGCTTCCGGGTGGACCCGGACGATCGACTCCACGAGCTCTTCAAGGAGCTACAGAGTCTCCACCAGGTCTTCTCCACGAACCCCATCTACGGCGTCGACTACGAAGTCGAGGAAAAGCCCGCGAGCCTCGACGCGCTCAGGCAGCCACGGAAGATGGACGACGTCGAGATCGAAGAGGACCAGTCGAGTTCCATGGACGCGTTCGCGGCGTACTACGCGGCCGTGAATAAGAACCACGACCGCGCGCCCGTGTTTTCGAAAGAGCTCGGACTCGCTGTCGAAAGTCTCCCCGAAGGCTTCACGCTCCAGGATCTGTGGCAGGTCGTGTGAGAGACGAACTAATACAGTAGATGATCGCAACTACTACGTTTTGGTTTGGTTTTCCAAAACTGGACAAAATTGCTCTCCTTTGATCCTCTATAAGCTGGACCACAGCAGACTATTAGCAGAGAACGAAGTATGCTGACGCGGTCAAAAGTTCACAAGTGTGTATACAAATCCTAGTCAAAATGTAGAAAAAGTACTCGCGTTACAGTACGTCGTTCTCTGTAATCAGTTCGTCCAGCTCCTCTAGTACTCTGTCTTGGTTTGTCCACATGAGCTTGACTGCGTCCAGGGCAGCGCGTGAAGTGATCTCGCCTCGCGCAATGTACTCACTTAGCAGCCACCGTGTCTTCCGCTCGAGTGGGTCTGGGAAGAGGCGGCAGACCTCGACGGCGAGGCGCAAGCGTTGCGGGGGCAGAGACGGCTCGAGGATTGGCAACACGTCGAGCAGGTGCAAGACCAACAGCGGACTGGTCGTGAGATGCGTGACCTCGTGGGCACTGAAGCCAGCATTCCGCAATTGCCGAGTCGCCGCGTCGATGCCGTTCCACTGAGCGAGCTCTCGTTGCTGGGTGGCTTCGAGAAGCAGATTGATGACTTTGTTGGCATAGGCACGGTCGGCAGTGGTGACGTCACGGACAAAGGCCAGTGCGAACGCCTCGGGCGAGGCCTCCGCAGACTCCAAGTGTACACTGAGGGAGTTTGCGTCCAGCGTTGTGTCCTTTTCCTTACGGAGCTGGATCGTGGCGATGCGCTCGAGTGAGAACTCCGTCTCTTGCGATCGCAGCCACCCGCGTAGAGGCTGTTGTGCCGAGTCATGACACGCGGCGATGGCAAAGTCGGCGCAGTCAATGATAACAACCGTCGCGGGTGTTGCGGGTGTGCTGCTCTCGACGACAATGAGATCCACAGCGAGCTGCAGCTGCTGGGCCTCCAGCGATACCGGCAGCAGCTCAGTGGCCTCGTCGTCTCCTTCTTCTCCCCCCGTTAGCAGCACCACCAACTTCTCCATGTTCACTACTGAGAGTCCACACTGTGGGTCCGTTTGCACATAATTTGGTTGGTCGGCAACGTCGGCAGCGACCGCGAGATCCAAGTCGTCGACTGCGGCCCAGCGGCAGCCACTGGGGCCACCGTTCTCTCTCAGCCACTGCTGGATCTCGAGCACACGCTGACGAGCGACCGCCACTCCAGTGTACTCTGATGCAAACACCGCGGCTGTTGCGAGGGTGGGTGTCTCGCCGTCCAGCGGTGGCAACTGCGCGATGCGCCAGGCGCGTTCCAGCAGCGCGAGCCGCTGGCGATCATGGCGCCAGGACGAGGAGAGCACGACACGCGCGCGGCTGCGGCGCACGAGCCGCGCAACGCGGTCCAGCAGCGACGTGTGGAGCAGCGAAAACGCGCCAGCGGCGTCCGTTGCGGTGGCGACGCTGACGTTGAGCACGCCATCGATGTCCAGGAAAAGAACGGGCGCGCTGCAGTCGCTACTCTTGCTTCCGCCGTGGCTACGTCGCTTCGAATACGCCATGTGGCGACACGAATGGCGATGTACCCACTAATGCTTCTACGCAACGTTCAGCGCGGCGGCTTCGCGTGGCGTTCGCGAGGAGACGTGCGTGGCCGATGCGTTCGCAGCAGCTTGCAAGAATGTCGCCCACGTGACGACCTCTCGCGAGTGACTAGTCACTATACCGCATATCCGGTGGTCCAGGTTAATGCTACGAGTGACTTGTCACTAATACAATGATCGAGATCTCATGGGAATAAGATGGGGCGGGTGTTCTTCTTTTTCTGTGGTTCATTCGTGCAGCATTCCTTCCGTTCCTATTGTGAAGGTAGCGCATTCCTCTGCTTACCTCTGCTCCAGTGTACGACACTCATAATCGCGCGACGCGCGCCATGCAAAGGCGACACAGAGTCGCTGGGCAGAGCTGCGCCTTTCGTGGCGGGTTTTCGTTGAAGTGCAAACTAAGATGGCCACTCTGCTGCCTCTCTTTGCTTCGCTCCTCCACGAATGCCAGTCTTCCGAAAACCAAAGCGCAGGCGCGCGCGTTCCTCCGGGTTTCCACGCGCGTTCCGAACAGCTCCACCGTTGCAGACGCACACAGTTGCGCCGCGTGATGAGCTCCTCGGCTTTAGCACATAAACGGGACATGCTAGCTGATTGCGTGTAGCCACACTTGAGCCTCTCTCCGAAACCAAGCGACTGCAATGGGCAGAGGAGGCAGACCGGGACCAGAAGCGGATCGGCATGCGCATCTGTTTACACCGGTCGCGTCTCTCATTCGACTTCCAGTTTTTTTAAGGGAGACAATCAGAGGAGCTGAATCTTGAACTCACCAGCTCCACCGGCCCGACTTCCTGCCCCACACCAGAGAGACCATTTACACATGTTGGTCAGGCACAGAGCACGGAGGCTAGTGAATAATATACTGCACTCTTCCTCTGTGCTGTGTCGTCACCCTCTTTTCCTCCCTCTCGGAAGTGCTCGTCCGGCCATTCGAACCCTTGCGTTCCCGTTCCACGAAGTGTCGATCTGGACAGATCCAAGAGCGGCTGTCCTTTCTTTCCATGGTTCGAATTTTATCGTCCTCTCCTCCAGTAAATCTCAGTTCTCGGCTCGCCCCCGTCCGGTGACAAGAACTCGCCACTGTGTTACGGTCGCCTTCCCGGCGCGTTCCGCTCACGGGTGTTAGCCAATTTGACGTGGCGACTCGACCCGTGTCGTGGTCGGTTCAGTTTCGCGAGTGCAAATCCCTCCGCTTCGCCTGAGGCTCGCGTCCAGTTCACCGAACGCGCCACTGGCCACCTGCCCGGGGCCTTATCTGCACTTGCCTTGATTCCGACATTGGCCCATCGTCACGTCGCTCTGGGTGACAACGGCCCCTCCTCCTTCCACCGCTGCACTGATGAATCGGTCCGTTCTGACCAACTGCCGGGTCTGATTCCCACCACCACCACCACCAACCACGACTTGCACTCTGCGTGCCATTCCGCAACTTGCCCTGTGACATCGCCACCTCCTCGCCAGTCCACCCCCACCACAAACCGCCACAATCATGATGCATGTGGGCTCCCCAACCCCGTCGACGTTCGAAGTCGTGTCACTCCCCTCCTCCTCCTCCACGTTGCGACCATTGACGCCGCGCAGTGCGCTCGCGGCCACCTACTCGACCTACGTCGTCCGTGTCCACACGCGCCACGGCATCAAGACCATCTCCTTTGACGTCCTCGCCGCTTTCTTCACCTACACGGCTAAGAAGGCTGCCGAGGACCTCGGCATCTCGTCCCGCACACTCATTCGCGTCTGCCGCTCGCTCGGCATCCGCCGCTGGCCATACCTCGGGTTCCGCAGCGAGAAGAACGTCGAGCGCATCCGCCAAGAGGCCATCGAGAACCTGCGCCGCAAGCTCGCGCGCGAGAGCAGCGAGGCGTCCTCCTCCCCGTCGCCTTCCTCCTCCTCTTCCGGCCACCACAGTGCGAGCGCGTCCTGTCTACGCGGTGCCAGCGCCAAGCGGCTGCTGCAGGTCAAGCTGCCGTCGCAGGGGGCCGTGCCATTGGCGCGCGGCTTTGAGCGCCCGTCGGTCTTTAGCCACCACCACGGTCCGTCCAGTGGACACTTTGCTCCCATGGTGGTGGACCACACTCAAATGCAGCAGTCGCTGCTCACGCCGCCGCCGAGCCACCACGCGTTCGACCTCGAGAGGCGGCCGTCCGTGAGCCCGCACGGCCACAGTGCCTCGTTCCACAAGCACCCGCACTGGCACCCTGCCCCGTCGCCGTCGGCCTCGTCCACGTCGTCCTCTGTCTCCTCTCCCTTGTCCGCCGTGTCGACGACGTCCTCCATGCCGTCGCTCAGCGTGCTGCTCGAGGCGTCCATCCTCACGGCCTTCAAGCACGAGGTCGAGAACCACTTAGCGCAGCCCGAGGCCGCCGCGACGGAATCGCTCCACGGACGCACCATGTCCATGCGCGACATTCTCAACACTGCTGCCTAGACGATACCACATCCCCTGCTGTAGATACTGTAGTTTTGTGTGTAGCCATTTTGATGCCAAAATACCATAATATAAACCTCAAGAGTATTACTATCCCAACCCTGAAAAAGTAGTATTCACGACAACATACGCGCGCCGCCGCCCGTGCCGGGCGGACACTGGTAGTCGGCGGGCAGGAGATAGTTCTGCAATGCACTAAAGCAGTACTGCGCCTGGCCAATGTTCTTGCGTGCGTTCTCTCGCCGCACACCGTGGGTGCGAAGCAGGGCCGTGACGCGTTCGCGGTCGTTCGGGTGTAGCCCGTGGTGGAGCACGAGCAGCGACGCCTCTTCCAGCGTCACGGCCATGGACGTGCGGTCCTTGGCCGACTTGCAGCATGTGACGCGGCCGCCGCCCACAGCTCTCGCGATCGCGGACGAGAGCGTGAGAATGTCCATGTGCTTGCCGCGGTCGGCGCGGGCCACGTGGTCCTTGAGCTGCAGCGTCCACTGGCGGACGCGCGGCACGAGCGTCTCAGTCTCTTGGAGTGGGGGCCTCTGCCGCCGCCGCCACGCGGCCCACGCATCCACGTACCGCTCGAGCACGGCCAGGTTCTCGTG
Source organism: Pythium phragmitis (assembly GCA_023335925.1). Classification (NCBI taxonomy): domain Eukaryota; phylum Oomycota; class Peronosporomycetes; order Pythiales; family Pythiaceae; genus Pythium; species Pythium phragmitis. The sequence goes on from JAADVZ010000476.1 coordinate 10,571, forward strand.
GTTGATCTCGCGCTGGAGCGTGTCCTTGCCCACCGTGTTCGCCACGGTCTGCATCTCGTTCATGCCCTGCGAAAAGATCACGGGCACGACGGCGATCGACTGGCGAAACACGCGCCTTGCGCGAGTCCACTGCTCGGGCGTGGCAAGCGACATGTACACGGCGCCTGTGGACGCGTCCTGGCCCAGCACGCGGTGCATGGTGCGCGTGGCAAACTGCTCGGGGGGCACAACGATCAGCGGCAGTTCCATCGTGAGGCCGCGCGGGCCTGACGTCACCGAGACGCGGAACTGCGCCGCGCGTGGCGACTGCACGGGCCGCAGCTTGATCTGCACCTTCTCGAGCTCGCGCACGGCCGCCTCCATGTCGCCCAGCATGCCGGCCTCTTTGCTGTAGGTCGAGAGTAAGCTCTCGACCGAAAACATAAAGCCCACGGCCGCGAGCTGCTCAAGGTACGCGAGCCCGTGCGACGACCCCGAGTGCAAGTGCACGTAGAGCGTCTGCTGGAAGCAAGTGGCGAGCGCACTCATGGCCTGCGAAAACGACACCTCGAGGCGGCGGTCCAGCAGCCACTTGAGCTCGACGTACTCGCGCTCGAGGGCTTCGACCGTGAGCTCCGACCCGGCACGCAACGCCTCGCGGGCCATGTGCTCGCTCACTTTACTCAGTCGGCTGCGCAGCTGGCGCACGCCGCCCTTGCGGAAGCCGTAGACGTGGGCCGCAAAGGCACCAACAGTCGTCGTGCCGTACAGTTCGTAGTTGGCAAACGGCTCGCTCACCGATGCCTGTGCAGTGGACTTGGTCCCACTGAGGGCGTGCAGCGTCTCGCGCGCGGCCGCGTCCAACGACATGCGAGATCGCTGCTGCTGCCGTTGTTGGTGCCGTGCCACGGGTGACAAGACCGCGTCGGGTTCCTGCTCGGCCTCGTCCAGCGCGTTTTCCATGCCCAGAGCGACGATCGACGCCGCGAGCTGCCGCTGCTCGCGCGACAGCGGACCGCCCGCGACCTGCGAGTTGACAATCGTCTCGGCCGAGTCGAACGAAATCACGCGGCGGCGCAGCGCCTCCATGGGCTCGGGGGTATCAGAGGCTTCCGAGCGGTCGTGGCCCCGAAGACGCTCCACGGCTCCACCACCACGGGTGTGTAGTGCCGCTTGTTCGTCCACGTAATCGTCCTCGTCCTCGGACGCGCTCTCCTGGAACAGCGCGTCCTCGACGGGGTCAGTTTCGAGGATTCGCGCTGACGCTCGCGACGTCGTGCCCATTTTGGAAGAGTCCACGAGATGAACGTAATGCTCGGCCTCGCCACGCCCACGGGGCCCCTCGCAGCCGTCGCCCTGCAGATCCTTCGTCGACGCCGTGACGGCGCTGCCCACAGACACGAGCTGCTGGTGGAGATTGAGCGCCAGGAAGCTCAGCCCCGAGTCGGCCTTCATCGTACTCGGCTTGAACGTGAGCCCGCCGTGGTTGGCACTCTCGTACCGTAGAATCGCGGCCTCGACGTCGTCAATGTACTTTTCCATTTTCGCGACGAGCTCTTCGCCCCACTTCTTGCTCTTGCGCTCCATGGCGTCGCCCTGGATCTGCATGATCATCTCCGAGAGCATGCCGACGCTCGGTGAGCTACTCGGACGCGTCGATAGGGTACTCGAGACGGTACAGTTCCCCGCGAGCGCGTCCACACGGAGCTCGTCGCTCGGCTCGAGCAGCGCACGCTTGAGCACGTCCAGCTGCACGACCAGATCCGAGAGGATGAGCTGCAGCAGTTGGTACGGGATCTCCCACGTGTAGACGCTCTCGATAAGCTCTTCCTCGACCAGCAGCTTGCAGCACCGGGATGAGCGTGCGACTGCCTTGGGGCTCTGTGGATCCATCCCACTAGCAGCTGTTGCGGTCATCGGCTGATACACAAACGCGCGTGCGATCCGCTCCAGGCGTTCCGTGTCTACCACGCTCGCACCGTGGAGCAGCGGAGCCTCACACCTCACGACGAGCTCCCCCGACGAGTGGGTCCGCGACAACGGGGACCGTAGTTCGTGGACGCTGGCCGCACCGGCTGGCACCTGCAATCCCTGCGGCGACTGGTACGCTGCGAGCGGCACCATCGTGCTGCCAATAAGCCACTGGGTATTGAGATCCTGGAGCGTCTTGGGCCGCGTGACGGCGTAAACGGACGCGCGCAGCGTGCGCGACTCGTTCACTTGGACCGGCAGCATGACGTGGAAGTACGGGTCCGATGACGACGCTATCTCCGCGCGCCCAAACTCGTTGAGGGGCTCGCTCGACTCGGTCTCCACCTCGTGAAGCACGAGCACGACCGCTGCGTCGTTTGCCGATGGCAGCTTGAGGTGGAAACACTGGAACGACATCCACACAAACACGCCGCCGCCGCCGCTGCTGGTCGCGGACGTGTCGAGCGCGACGCCCGAACTCTCGCGGGATCGCAGGCCTCCGCTTTCGGCCGCTGTTGGCGACAGCAGCACGCACGAATCGCGCCGACCGCTGCTCGAGCGCGACAGCGGCGACTCGCTCCTCGCGCTCTGGACGCGCTGCATGGACACGGACGCGCTCGACCGCTCGTCGTCTTCGGCGCGCATGCCAAAACTGTCTTCCAGCACCCGTCGCAGGCGCCGCCGCGCCGCCGCAATGGCGCTTCCGCCCAACGCCAATGACAGCGGACTGGGTCGCTGCGTGCGCAGTCCCACGGGCGCCGCCTGCAGTCCGGTCGTGTCGACGCTGATGGCGAGCGGCCCTGGCCGGCGGTCGCGCAGCAGCAGCGGCGTCGTCTCGGTCGCGCGCGCCACGGCGACGGCGTTGACGCTCGACTTGCGGCGCGACGGCAGTTCGAGATGCGGCTCGACTTCCCACATGAGCACGAGAAAGAGCGAGCACGGCACGAGCTCGGGCAGCCCATAGCCGATGAGCACGCACGCGTTCGCGTCACGGATCGTGCCGCACTGGGTCTGCGAGAACGGCCGCTGCAGGTAAAGAACCGTGCGCAGCAGAAAGAGCACCGAGCACACACCCATGATGACATTCGTGAGCCGCAGCGCGCGCTCGAGCTTGGCCTCGACGCGGTCGTTGAGCCGCTTGGGCAGCTTCTGGTCGGCGAACTGGCGCAGCACGCGGCCGACGCGGCGCCGCGTCTTGCAGGTCGAGTACAACAGCCCGAGCGAGGCCGCGAGGCTGCCCAGCGCGATGAGCAGCACAGGGAGGAGATCCCAGAGCCGCGCGCGCTCTAGCAGCTCCGTGTCCGGACGGCGCGCGGCCTCGAGCACCGCGGTTTCTCGCCAGCGAAACACGCACAGACCCAGTACGGCGGCGTAGAACAAGGCGTTGGCGACGACAAAGGCGTTCCAGATGCGGCGCGACCGCGTCGAGACCTTGGCGTTGGCAATGTCGATCCAGAAGAGCACCTGGAAGAGCACGAGCGAAAAGAAGACGCAGAGCGCGAGGCGGTTGAGCAGTCCGCGCGCGAGCCCGCCGGGCGGGAGAAACGACGCCGCACGCACGAGCGCAAAGACAAAGAGCAGTCGCTGGAACGTGCGCTGGCGCTGCAGCGCGTCGGCGCGCAGCCGCGAGGACGCTGAGGCGATCGAGAGCATGCGCGCGAGCGCCACGAGCGCCAGCGCGACGTAGAGCACGACGCAGAGCGCGGCGACGAGCGGCGACGCGCGCGGCAAAAAGACCATGCCGTCGTCGTCCGTGGGTCGAGCGGGGAAGAGAGAGGCGGCAGAAGAAGAGGGCGGGAACCCCCGGAGCGCGGCGGACGCCGCCATGCTTGACGGTGTGAGAGTGAGTTGTCGAATGGTGTCACATGTTGCATAACAGGAGAACCGCAGCAAACGAGCAGCTCCCCCGCAAGAGTGACAGTTGGTGGTCACTGAAGCGAGGGAGAAATCAATCTCAGTAGTATCAGGAAGGAAAATGAAAATGGCTTCACTGAACGAACCGTCTCTCCTGTCTGTCCCCTCGCGCTGGTGGCCGCTGGCGATGGAGAGCAACGTCCGTGTGACGCCTCCACACTGTGAGACCTCAACTCCCAGCGCGGGACGCTTGTGGCTCAGTTCGCTCGTGCCTCGTCACATGAATCAGAAAGGACGAGGAGCTCCGTCTCGACAGGATCGCGCTTGGGTGGCAACGGCCAGTCCGTCCGTCCTGACAAATCACGCCACGTCTGCTTTCTTCGGAGTCTCCTTCTGACACCCCAGCAATCGCACCCATGGAGCTCACTTGCCGCGGTAGCCGCGGCCGCGACGGAGGCCGAACTCGTCATTGTTCCAGTCGGCGTTGGCGCCGTAGCCGGCGCGCTGCGCCTCGCGCTCTTGCTTTTGCTGCTGCAGCTGCTGCTGCGTGAGCTGCGGACGCTGGCCGGCACGACCGCTCCCCTGTGGTCCGGACCGCTGGGCCATTGGGCGGCCCGATGGCCCCGACGAGGCCGAAGCCGAGGGCGCGAGCGCCGGCCACGCCGCAGACGACGCCGACGGCAAGAGCAGCTCGTCGGCCGGCGACAGATCAGTCGCCGCCAGCAACTCCTCCCGCTCCATGTTTTGCAGCACGAGCCGCTTGAGCTCCGACTGCTCCTTCTTACCGGCGTTCTCTTGGCGCTGGCTGTGCTGCGCGAGCGACGTGCCTTCGGGCACGACGAGATGGCGCGCCTCAACCTTGCCCTTGTTGCCACGGCGCAGCATCCGAAACACGACGCCACCTCCGAACGGAGCGGCCGTGGCATTTGGTGCGCCAAACGCCGAGCTCTCGCCACGCAAATCGCCTCCTTCTGCTCCTCCTCCTGCCATGGCAAACGCAGGCGTCGGCGCGGGCGTCGCCGACTTGATGACGGTCGGGATGGCCATCTTGTCCACGTTGACGCGGCCCGCCGGCTTGCGGACATCAGCGCTGCCTTGCATCATGGCCTTGAAGGCCTTTTCGAACTCGTCGTCTTCTTCCGTCTTGTGGACGCGGTCATGCACGACCAACTGCTCTTCTTCGTCGTCGTCCTCTTCATCCTCCTCGTCGTCCTCGTCCGAGTCGTCGTCGTCGTCATCTTCCGAGTCCTCCTCCTCGTCCTCCTCGTCATCGTCTCCGTCAACATGACCTTTGGCCCCGACCGTCTCGTCTTCCTCCTCGTCCTCGTCCTCGTCCTCTTCCTCTTCCTCCTCGTCGTCCTCGTCCGAGTCGTCGTCATCGTCCCCCGACTCGTCTTCCTCTGGGATCACCGCCGTCGCCACGCTCGTGGACGACGACGCCGCATTCGCCGCCGCCTGCGTCTGCTGCTTGGCCCACTTGCGTTCCGCAATCTCGAGATCCTCCCGTAGAATCTTGGCCACAGCTTCGTCCGCGTCCTCCCACGTCTCAAAGCGTTGCAGGTGGTCTTTCAGGCTCGTGGCGAGAGCGTCCAGCAGATCGAGCACGACAAAGTCCGTCTCGAGCGGGATCTCCGTCTTGGTGAATATATAGCGCTGGAAAAACGTCAGGAAGCGGCCCAGCCGCGACTTGGAAATGCCACGGTCGGCACCGCCGCTGCCACTCGCCGTGGCACTCGCCGTGGACATTGTCGTGGCAGTAGCAGTCGAGGACGAGGTCGTGCTGTTGCACGCCTCAATCAGCGCACACACCAAGCGGATGCGGAAGACGTTCGTGGGTCCGTCGAGATCGCTTGGAACGCGCGGGTCAAAGCGCAAGTCCGGCACGAGCTTGCAGCGGTGCTTGAACTCGTCACTCGGCGCCGGCATGGCAGTGGCGTCTCCTCCCTTGTACTGCAGCAAGTCATGCGAGTGGTTGATGATCAGATACAGCACGTCCAGCACGACGCTGACGTTCACGAGCCCGGCGTTGTAGAGCTCGCCAAGCAGCTTGACAAAGCCCAAGCTGACTTGGTGGTCGCGATAGTCGTTGAGCTCGAGCCCGTAGCGGATTGCCTCGAGCGTCTCATCGACCAGCAGAATCGGCAGCTCCTCGTGGTACCGAGAGAGCCCACGCACGACATCACACACGGGCTTCATGTGCATGACGCGTCCTTTCGTCACCTTGAGCGCTGCCTTGACCACCATGCCACTCACGCTACCATTCCCCCACGGCAGCTTCCGCAGCGTCTTGACGATCTTGCTGCCATTCTTCTCGTTGAGCTCCTCGTACAGCAGCTTGAGGATAAAGAGGTAGATCGGATCGTACTGCTTCTGCGCACGCTCGACGCGCTCGGGCGGCCTGCACATGTAGTAGGCATTCTCGACCAGCGTCTCGGCCTGCGCATCCAGGTGCTTGGCCGACTTGAGCTTCATCATGATCTGCAGAAAGTGGGCCATGCGCGCGTGCGTGGGCTTGCCGTAATAGAGAAAGCGACCGCAGTTCTCCAGCAGCGTCGTCGCGACGTACACGTTGTGACCCTGGAAGTCGGCAAAGCATCGCTTGAGGCATCGAAACGCAAACGACGGATGGCACACGCGAAACTTGACGAGCTCGGCGATGAAGCGGATGTTCTTGATCTTGGACTCGAGGCGGAACTGATTGCGCTTCTTCTGGTGGTAGTTGAACTCGTCAAAGAGCAGGTCGACGAGCTCCGTGCCGATGTCGTCTTTCAGTACACTCTGCAGCGTCGCAATGAGCCGCGCGTAGTAGCTCAGCAGCTCCAAGTGCGTGCGCGGGACGTTGAACAGTGTCTTGACGAGCCGGTGGCGGTTGGCCTTGGAGTTGCGGTAGCAGAAGTCGATCGCCGCCTTGTCGCACCGGTCGCGGTTCACCATGTCTTCCAGCGACGCAAAGAACGCGTCATGCTGGTGGTGGTAGCCCGTCGCAGTACTCGCTGCTGAGGGGTCGCCTCCGGACGGGCTCGCGCGCTCGTCCTTGTCCAGATCGTCCCGCACGGCGTCGCCATCGGGGGCATCGGCTGATGGGTCTTCCTCGGTGTCTCCTTCCCCCACCGCCGCCGCCACAACCGCGTCGTCCTCCTCGGCGTCTTCCTCGGGCGACTCGACTTGCGCAGCACTCTGAGCGGCCTCTTTCTTCTTCTTGAGCTCGGCGCGGTCGGCCTCCGAGAGTCCCAGCACCACTGCCGGGACGAGTTCCAGCAGATCCGGGAGATCTTCATAGAACGATCGCGTGTCTTCATCATCGAACGGGCTGTCGGCGCGCATCTCGGACCGACCGCCCTCGCCTCCTTCCCACAACGAAATGCCGCCGAGCAGTTCGTCGTCGAGCCGCTCCTCGGGCAGTGGTGGCACGTCCTTGTCGAGCGCGTCGGCCAGCGCGTTCACGCTGGTCTGCAGCTTTTCGAAAAACTGCTTGGCATGGTCCAGCTCCTGCACGTGCGGCTCCGTGACGTCGCCGCGGTTCATCTCTTCGCGGTCGTTGCGCTTCTGCAGCTTGACGAGCGTCGCGTGCTGCGACACGTACAGCTTGCAGATGAGATCAAAGGCCTCTTGGAAGCACTCGAGGCAATGCGCCTGCACAGTCTCGGGCACGAGCGCGAGCTGCGAGGCCATGACGTCGTGGAACTCTTCGGGGAACGCCGTCTGGAGCTCCTTGTACTTTTTCGGGAGCACGCCGAGGAACTCGACGCCCACCGACTTGGCAAAGCTCACAAGCAGCGGCACTTCCAGCTGGCCGGCCGAGGACGCCGCGGCCATGGACGCATTGCCCTTGCCGCCACGTGACTTGGACTGGTTCGGCCCGCCCTCTCGCCGCGCCACGCGCTGCACAATGGTCGCGATGGGCTGGACGTCCGAGAAGACGCCGGCGAGGTACAGATCCGTGAGCAGCCGCAGCAGGATGCGGCGCTTGACGAGCTTCTGCTTGTCGTCCGTGCCGTAGGACGCGTCAAAGGCCGCGAGCAGCGTGGTCTCGAGCAGCGCGGCAAAGTCGGCGTAGCGCTGGTGCAGCAGCGACGCCACGCGCACGGCCGCCGGCAGGTCGGCCATCTTGAGCGGCGCCTCGACGAGCGCGGCCACGCACTCGCTCACGTACCGCGTGAGGTTAATCTCCTGGGCGTCCTTCACCAGCGCGTCGGCGCCGTGCTCCGTGAGCAGCTTGAGCTTCTTGACAAACGCCGACGACTTTTTGATGTCGGCCTTGAGCTTGACCGAGCCGCGCGTGATCGCGTCGCGCAGCTGCGCCACGGACGTCAGCGCGTTCGCGAGCCGTAGCTCTGTGCGCAGCTGCGTCTGGCGACGGAGCTCCTCGAGCGGCGCGCGCGCGTCGCCCATGGTTGCCGATGATGATGGTGGTGACGGATCTCTTTGGCTTTCTGTGGGGGGTCACGACACAGTCCTGACTAGTCTTTTCCACCAATCATACGTCATCATCCATGGATTTCAGCCAATCATAATGACTCTGCTCGTGTGGGCCACACGAATGTGGTGTGGTGCGCGACCTCCGGATGACGTCGGCCGTTTGACAAGTCCCACCACCTTTATCTCACCATGGTCTCGCCATCGTCGCCGTCGGCGCCGCCCACGGGCCCGCAGGAGATCCGCTGGGACGAGCTCGACAAGACGCGGTACTTCATCCTCGGCCCGACCATGTTTCTCGCCGTGCGCGCGGCCGTGTACCCCAGTAACCTCGTCAAGACGCGGCTCCAGGTGCAGTCGCGGACGCACCCCTTGTACGCGGGCACGTTCGACGCGTTCGGCAAGATCTACCGACAGGAGGGTATGCGCGGGCTCTACAAGGGCTTCGGCGCCAGCACGGCCAACGTGGTCACGGGCAACGTCTACATCTCGGTCTACGAGCTCGCGCGCAAGCTCGCGCTGGACCGCACGACCGTACGTTCTTTTGCTTCTTCTTCTCTTGCGACTGGTGCGACTGACTGACTGGTGCGACTGACTGACTGGCGCCCCAGGTCGGCGACAAGACGGCCAACTTTGTGGGCGGCGCGTGCGCGTCGCTCGTGTCGCAGACGATCGTCGTGCCGCTCGACATCGTCTCGCAGCGCATGATGATCGCCGACCAGGGCGTGGACCGCCGCAAGACGCGCGAGCGCGCGCGCGGCTTCGTGGCCGTGGCACGCCACGTCTACCGCGCCGAGGGCGTGCGCGGCTTCTACCGCGGCTACCTGCCGTCCATCGCGACGTACGCGCCGTCGTCGGCTCTCTGGTGGGGCTCCTACGGTCTCTTTGTGCCCATGTACTTTGGCTGGCTGGACAAGTGCGACATGGACTTTACGTGGAAGCAAGTCTTTGCGCAGGCGCTGAGCGGCGGGTCGTCGGGCCTCTTGACGTCCGTGGTGACGAATCCGATGGATATCGTGCGCACCAAGGCGCAGATCTACACGCAGTACGGCGCGCGCGAGACGCTGCAGTACATTCTGAAGCGGGACGGGTGGCGAGGACTCATGACGGGCGTGCACGCGGTACGTCCCATAGTGGATACTGAGCGTGATGGTGGGGATCTAACGACTTATGCTCTGTCTCTCCACAGCGCATGCTCGCGAACGGACCGTCGGGCGTGCTGGTCGTGACGTCGTACGAGTTTGTCAAGCGCATGTCGCGGCGCACGCCCGAGGAAATGGAGGCCATCGCGATCGCCGCCATGGAGGCGCAGCGATAGATACCCGTAGACGAGCCGGTATATACATAGACGCTAGATTTAAAGATGGTCTCCAGGGGGCACGTTGGCAGCAGTATGCTGTAACGGTCGAGACTCCGACGCGTCCTGGGCCCGATGCAACAACTCTTGTTTGGACAGAGTTGGTTTGTATTCAATGAAAGGGGACAACAGGCTAGCAACGGCCAACACACGACTCACTCACGGGATCGGAAAGTCCACACTCACACGACGAACGCGGCACGTGGCTGCAAACTCAAAAATGAGACCGACCACTCCACTGTCGAGCCACTGACCCCACGAGTCTGCCCTGCGGCTCACGACGCTTAGAAACGCTGCCTTGGCTCGGAGGTCGACTGGGCGAACATAAGTCGACAACGGCTCGCCGTCGTACGCTTGGTACGACGCCGCGATCGCTGCGACATCGAGTTTTTGAAACACGCCGATATCCGCCACGTAGAAGTTCATAGAGAGCGTGTGTAAGCGCAGGTTGTGGCCAACAACCGGAGGCCAGCCGCAACGGCTGCCATGACGGTGTCGTAGTCTGAACTCATACACAAAGCGGCATCGAGATGGAGACACGTCACGTGGGCTGCCAGTGGCAGTCTCGGATCGCTGAATGCGTCGAGAAGAGACTCGATGTGACGAGGACTACCCCTATGCTCGGCTTGGGCTAAGAGGTCTGTCGCGCGACGCACGCCAGAGCTGTACCAGTCGACGAGAGCGGCGAAGTCTACACTGAAACCACCGGCCAAATGCAGTTTTCAATGCGAGGGCACCGTTCCAATACACGTCGGCACCAGTTACTCGACCACGACCGCGGCCACGAGACTTGATTGGAGCCTATCAACCCACACACTTGTCCCCCGAGGAGCTGCAATAGCTCGCGCGTTGGGCCCTTCACATCGTGTTGGATCGCGTCAATCACAATGTCAAGACGGTGATCGACCAACGCTGCATCGTCTGCCGTCGTCAACGATATGCCGTCGCCGACCATGCGATCACGCTCGTGTAGCCACGCTTCGCCCTTTCCAGACAGCAGCACGCGCCACCATCCACTAGTCGATTCATTAATCACTCGGACACGAATGGGTGCTGCCGCGCGATAGACAGTGTCGCTGGATGCCGAACACTCTGAGGAAGGGACCGGATTCACCAAACGAAATGACGACGCCCACATGAATGCCGGGCGGTTCGTCGCCGGCGTGACCTCAAACAGTGCGGCGAGGGGGTCTTCCGCAAGCTCGATCTCGCGAACGCAGTCCAGATCGGCCTCCGTGAAGAACCGCATGTCAAACTCCAGGCGCTGAACGACCGGACTCGCGTGGCGGCTCAAGAACGCGTATGCAATCCATCGCCACGCGATCCTGCGACGAGCGGCAATGATATCGGGAGCCAGAGAATCTAGTGTCCTATCGTCGCCAACGAGGACGCGACGCAATGAGCCACTCGCTTGCGCCGCCGACAGAAGAGCAGGAATCGAGTGCGGGGAGTCCACGAGAAAGATTTGGAGAATCGTGAAGCAAGATGTGCCCGACAGCAGCGGCTGGGCCCCGATGGAGCCTTGTGGAGAGCACGCCCAACGTAGAGCGTCAACTGTGGACGCGCAGCTGATCTCCTCGCCCCTCAGCTTCACCGAGAGATCTTCCGAGACGACTTGGACTCCGCTGTCGACTGCATGGCGCATGCTGCACAGCGCGTCGACGGTCGTTAATGCCCAACTCACGTCCAGGTGAAACACCAGTTGCGACCCCCACGCGTGGTCATAGAGATCGTGGTGGTTTAGTGACGCTGTGAGTGGTCCAAACTGCTCCATGAACTGCGCCACAGGACCGCGAGACACACCAAAATACTCCCGAAAGATGATACGCACGGGCAATTGCGGGCGCCGACTGCCACTGTTTCTATCCTGCGTCAGCTCTGCAAGCAAGCGCTGCTGGAGACGCAGGTACTCGCGCGAAACGCCACAGGTGCCAGTCGCGAGCTTCTGCAGCGGCTCTGCTGTTTCCTCAAAACCGTCACCAGGGTCGAATTTGACACCGAGTGGGCGAGGCACATCGCGCCCTTGGACGACAAGCCTGTTACGGACACTTGCCTCGGGCCAAAGCTGCTTCACTACCTCCCATCACGCAGTTACATTCGTGTGGGCAAGCAGCACCAGCAAGTCAAGCGCCTCAAACAGTGATGTCCATTCGCTCGAGGCTGGGCGGGCGGTCACCCATACGATACCATCGACAGCCTCGTCTTGGCCAATGGAGAGCGCCTGAAGGCAGTCGCGCCAGCGCCACAGCTCCAGCATCTCTTGCGTGGCTGTCCGAGAAGCTACTGCACCTGGGACGGGTGTGCGGACATTGAAGTGGGCCGACTCGACAATTCAATATCAGTACCTTTTACTAATTTCCGTAAATATATCAGTACGATAGTCACTTCCAAGGCGGTTCGGGCCGCGCAGCTGCACCGCAGGGCGCCGAATGCCTCGTCAGTCTCTCACGCCCACCACAGTCTCACCAGCCGTGTCTACCTGCTACTGCGTGCAGCAGTCAATGGTGGTGCGTGGCGGCTTTGGGGATACTACCCAATGTGCCTGGTTCTCCACTTGCGGGCTGAAAATCACCGATTTTGCACTGTCGACTTACGTACACCTCGGAGTCTCTCATCCCGCGACGCATTCGCTAAAGCCACAATATCCTAATGAAAGCACACACATGAACAAACACCGAGCTTCGACTTCAAGTCTGGATCATGTTTATCCTACTTGAGCAGCTTACTACTCTATGCATTCATCCGACCGACACAAAGCAGACTGCACAACAGCGAAACGGAACGGAACGAGATGGTTTGGTCTGGTCTGGAAGGGCCCAGCCCACGCAAGCAAAGGACGCTCGAGACACGACACGGTCCGATCCACCACCTTCCCATCGGACCGCTCTAAGACTCGCCCAGCGCACTCGTCTCGACCAACGTACAATGGCGATACACACGCTTGCGATCGATCGGGAACAGCAGCACCCGGGAGCACAGCCAGTCGTCGTAGCAGGTAGCACGTAGGAACGGCAGTGCGCAGTGCAGCGGCAGTGGCATTCGATCTTGACAAACTCTTCTCTCTTCTTCCCTTCTTCCTGGTGGAGATTCCGATCCAGGCACCACCAGACATGGGACACAGACCTTCCCCTCCGTCCGTCAAGCTTCTTTCCAGCTTTCGACTTATTCCACT